>VZTH01012701.1:0-22843 GCA_013397815.1 Aleadryas rufinucha
GGCTGCGGCCGAGCGAGGCTCCCAGGACACCACCGACCTCCTCGGCTGTGCTGTCCTGCTCCGGCCGCTCCCGGGAGTGTGTCCCCGCCGCCCCCGATCCGGGCAGAGGCCCGTCCAGCCAGCTCAGGTCGTGCGGGGAGAAGATGCGCTCCAGCCCCTTCCGGATCCCCACCAGCGCCAGCAGCTGCGGCCGGGGCCAGGCACGGGTCAGCATCGCTGGGGCCGGGGGACAGGCAGCATCCCTCTGTCACATCCCTCTGTCACCCCAGGAGACGCCATGGTGGCCTGTCACCTCTCCTGGCTCTGTCCCAGGGCACCACACTTGCCCAACAGTGACACTCGGCCTATGGTGACAGCCCCACGGCCCCAGCCCAGGGTGTGAAGGCCGGTGGCAATGCCACGCGGTGGCCCCAGAGGGCTCCTGCCAGCCCTTGGGTGCCTGGGCACCCCCATACACCACCCACCAGCGCTCATGTCCCCTCCCAAAGGATCACGCCGGGCCCGGTGATGCTCAGGGCGGGGGTGGGCAGCACCCAGCCCAGCACCAAAGCTGTGCTGCAGGTTCAAGGGCTGTCATACCATCACTGGGAAAATAATAGCGGCCACGGTGGACTTGAGAACCCAGAGCAGGGCCAGGCAGAGCAGCTGGATGACGGTGAAAAGGTGCACCCGGCGCAGGGGCACGTGGCGGAGGTAGGCGAGGTCTGGCTGGTGCTTGGCCGGCGTCAGGAGCAGCCGCACACGGTCCGTGAGCTGCAGCGAGAGGATGGCAGGTGGGTCACTCCTGTCCAGCTACTGGGCAGCTCTCACCCACCTCCCTGTTGGGCCCAGGGCCAGCAGGATGGGGTTTCACCATCATTTCTGCAGTTCAGCCCTCCTGCCGTCTGTGCTGACCCCCAGCTGATGCCTGAGCCAGTGCAAGACCGGGGGTCCTGGTACCACCGTCACCCCAGGCCAGGGGAGTGCTTTCCAGGCAGACCTCTAGAAAGAACTCTAACTGCCCTTATAGGGTTAATTGAGAGATAACAGCCCTTGATCCCCCTCACTTCACAGGAAACTGCTGCAGCCTCCTCCAGAGCACAGCTCTGGGTTTCCCAAGCGGAGGGAGGGTGGGAGTTTCCCAGCCTGTCATCCAGAGCAGGGTAATTGCAAGGAGATTGTACTATTTAGAGGAAAAAGTGGTGTAGATAATTCTGGAATGGGAATTTTTTCCCCCTCAATTGGTTTCTCGGGAGAAGAACAGAACTGGCACATGAGCAGCAATACCAGGCCCTAAGGATTGTCATGTCCCAGCTCTGCCTGCAGCTCCCAGGTGAGGAAATCCCTGTGGCTTTGAGAGCAAGTCTGTGTTATCCACTGATCCCACTTCTCCCAAAGCACCTGATCCATCAGTGCACAAGTTTCTCCTGCTCCTCAGCATCCCAGAGCCCTGCTTGTCCCCTTCCTTTGCCTCAGAAAGGTCCCTCTCTCCCCCCTTGTCCTGGGCCTGGTGGGAGACAGCTCCGTGCCAGGCTGTACACCACACAGAGCTAAAACCCAGGCTCTGCTGTGCAGTGGCAGCTGTTGCTGAGCAAACCCCCTCCTTCCCAAAACAGCCCCCACCAGCACCCCCTCCCAGTGCAGCCCTCCCTCACCTGGATGCTGTTCAGCGCCGTCACCCCCATGTGCAGGAACACCCCATAAAGCACCGGCATCGGGATGTGCTGCAAGACAGTGGGATGGGGGATGAGCAGGGCTGTTCCCTGGGGGTCTGTGCCTGCTAAGTGTCCTCTCATGTGAAAGCTTGCATGTGTGTCCACAGCCTTTGCCTCCTTTATTCCCAACAGCCCAGCCTGGCCTTATTGAACCACTTGAGGTTCACATGGGCCCACGTCCTCCTCCATGGTCCCTTTGGATGACATCACATCCCCCAGGTGTGTCACTGCACCTCAACTTGGTGCCATCTAGATGCAAATGTGGTCCATCCTGCTGTCTATGTCTTTGATGAAGATATTAAATAGTATTTGTCCAGTAGGAACACTTGGAAGACATCACTTGTTACTAATTTCCATTTGGAATTGGGCTACTGTCTGTAAATCTCTGGACATGACCATCCAACCAATTCCTGATCCATCTAACAGTTCTTCCATCAAATCCAGTTTGGAGGTGAGAACGCTGGGAGGTCCCCATATCAAAGGCTGTACAAGACCAGCCTCAGAGGTGAGGAAAGAAGTCGAGGAAAAGTGACCTCCTGTCTGCCCACAGGTACTCCAGGGCCACTGGAAGGGCTTTTCCTAGCATGGCAGTGGCAGCAGCTGAAAGCCAGCAGCAGCCAGGTCATCCATGTGGCAGCGTGGAGAGGTAGTGGTGGGGTGTGTTTGGAGAGCACAAGGACTCTGATACACGTGGGGAGGATGGACAGCTGGCATGGGGCCACCGTGCCTCATGTGCCAGCCCTCCTGTGGCACTGGAGACAAAGCCTTGGCCCAGTCCATACCCACACAGTGCACAGCTCCCTGCCTGCCAGACAGGCTTCCTGTGCTGGTTTGATGGGTCAGGCTGAGGAACCTCCAGCCTTGCAGGACACGGCCAGCCCCTGCCTAGGAGAAGAGGCCAACCCAGCCAGGCTTCCTACCTTGAGCACGGGGGCCATGAAGACGGAGACTCCCATCAGGATGAAGACAGCCAGGCCTGTCAGCCTCTGCTCCCTGTGGGTGGCAGCACAGCTGTCACAGGTGCCCAGGGTCCCTGCACCACCCCCCTGCCTGCCCTCCTGGCCCCCAGGGTCTCTGCACTTTGCAGTTTTGATGGCCACAGGGAAAGGGGTCAGCTCTGGGGAGATCCCCAAAACCAGGTCTGATGGACAACGTGGGCGTGTCCCTGTCCCCTGCCTCCACAGCCATGGGCAAGAGGCTCCCCAGAGCAGGGCCCAGGCTTGTTGTTTACCTGATGCCCAGGAACTCGGGGTGCTCGCCAGGGGCTGAGGTTGCACCCTCCTTCCTCAGGCTCTCCATGTGTGCCAGGGAGATGACGGTGGCTGAGACATACCAGGGGAGGCCAGTGACAGAGGTGACAACCATCAGGAGGGAGACGCAGAGGAGGTCCAGGTGGAAGCCTGCTCCTTTCTGCAGGGGAAAAGGCAGCAGGGCTGGGGGTGTCTTCCCACTTTCCTGGCCAGTTTGAGGTTCTGCTCTCCCCTAGCTGCTTCCATGGGGCCCAGCTGCTGGCTGGTGCTGCCTGTTCCCTGTCCCCTGCTCACCTGCAGCTTGTACTCCCTGCGGTTAAGAATGACAGCCGTGATCTGCTGGTCCATGAAAATGAGGATGGTGACGAGGACAGCAGGCACCGCGGACACCAGGCACACCCACCATGGGTTGGCTCCGAAGGGGAAAACGATCCAGCCCCGTGCTGGGTTTGTGGGCTGTGGAGAGCAGGAGGGTCATGGCAGCTGCCACCCACTTGTGGGGTGTGCAGTGCAGCTGGGTGGGTGATGGGACCAGCCCCAGGTGCCCAGGCTGGAGCCCTACAGGCACCCAGGGATGCCCCACCTCGGGAGTGGAAGAGCATCCTCACTCATCCTGGGGATGCTGCTGGGCAGAGTGCCCCACCAGCCCTCCACAAGGACATCCTGGCTGTGGCAGAGCAGGGTGTTGCTCTTGGACACCACGAGCCAGGAGCTGGGCATGTGCCCGTGACAGCAGGTGGAAGAGGTGGCATTGGGCAGCGATGATGGTGAGCCTGAGGAGGTGGTGGTGAGTGCCAGCTGTTCTGGGGCACTACCAGCCCTGCTCCACACCCAGGGTGAGAAGCCCAAGCCCGGAGCTGAGCTTGTGGCTCTTGCTCCAGCATGATCTCTGTAGTCCAGGACTGAGGCAGGTTATTTACAGTGCATGGGATCAGCTGTGCTTAACCCTTTCTCATTTGCTGGGGTGCAGCCTGCACCCCTGTAGGGCTGGAGCCAGTGGTGAGAAGGACAGTGACATCAATGGCTACTGTGGTGGGCACAGACCCACACCCTGACAGTGCCATGCCCACCCTGCTGGCACCTTCAGCTCGCTGGGGACAAGGAGCTTGGGGGTCTCCAGGCCCAGGACAGCATCGACAGCGCAGGAGGCGAGGATGGCCAGGATGACAGCGAAGTCGCTCACCAGCTTCCGCACCTGCAGATGGAGATGGAGTGGAGATGATGGAGAGGGCTTGGCCCAGGCTGGCTGGGGTGGAGGCTGCTCCAGAAGCATCCTTGGGATGCAGCACCCAGAGCCATCCCCACACCAGTGGGACAGGAGGCCGTGTCACTGGGGTGGCTGAAAGATGCTCACCCCCACAGGGAAGTAGCAGCTGCTCCTGAAGCGCTTGAGTGCAGTGCAGAAGAGGAAGGTGCCCCCGAAGAGCAGGAAGGAGATGAGGGTGACATCAGGCACGTACTGGCAGCTGGTCCCCAGGAGGTGCCCACCTTGGTCCAGGCACTGGGTCCTGCTCAGCCCTGCTGGGATGGCAGGAGGCTGCAGGGATGAGGTAGGCGGTGAGGAGGGGCCACACATGGACACCTTGGGCCCACCCCAGCCCCTCACCCGCCTGCCTGGGAACAGGGGCTGTACCTGCTGGGTGGCCAGGGGCGAGGGCAGCAACGTGTCATTCCCTGCAGAGCTGTGACCTGCAAAGTGACAGGGGGTCAGATTAGTGCTGGTTTCATCAGGATGACTGGGATGAGGCTGCCATGAGGCTGGGTCCCTCTTTCTGAGGGCTCAGGGAGCTGGATGGTGCCCCATTGGACCTCTGAGGCCCCAGATCTGGCTGATGCCCAGGGAGCACCAAGGGAGGATGTCCCTGTGAAGGGCTTGGCTAAAGCACCAGACACTCAGAGGCACCACTGACCCCGGGGCTGACCAGCACTGATGCTTTTGGCACATGGTGTAGGTCCCATTTCTGGGGTCAGTGTGGGACATGTCATTTCCAGGGTCATGTCTTCAAGCCCCAGAAAAGACCCCCTGATTTACAGACTGGGCTAGAAATGGCAGAGCAAACCCATCCAGGTGCCCCCTTCCAGCCTTTGGCATTCCCCATCCTGGAGGCATAGGAGATGGGCCAGGGCTCTCCTTGCTCCCTGCCTGGTTCCTGGGCAGTTCTGGGAGGCAGGAATTGATGGACAGACTGTATGGAGAGAACTGGAGGATGGTGCAATGTGCTCAGGCAGGTGAGGATGGGATTAAACAGCCTCCTCCTCCAGTGCCTTCCTCCATCCAGCCAGGCAACAGGTTCCCAGCGGGATCCTGGGGCAGCAGCTTCCTGCTCCCCACCCGCCCACAGCCGCTTGGGCTCACCGGGGCTGGACAAGTTGCAGGTGCAGCTGTAGGAGGTGACGTTGTCCAGCCGGTACTGCCAGTTGATGGGGAAGGCATCTGCCAGGCTCAGCATCTTCTTCAGGGAGTCGTAGATGAATATCAGGCTGATGAGCGCGCAGAAGCCTTCCTCGGTGAAGCGGGTGAAGTACCGCACCAGGTGACTGGCCTCGGTGGCCACCAGCACCACGCCAAAAAAGGCCACCCAGAGCCCAATCCAGAGGCGGAACTCCAGGTAGTCCAGGCTGTGATCCCTGGGGGAAAGGGTGACTCAAAGCCTCTCCAGTGACACCCACCTGGAGTGATGGTGGCCCGTGCCCCAGCGGGGGGACAGTGGGCTGAGGATCTGTCCCTGACAGCAAACTCACTGGCTGAAGGAGAAGAGGAGACGCTCAAAGACGAGCACAGGGCCGGTGCTGCTCAGGATGGTCAGGGGCTGGCCCGAAAAGAGGCAGAAGACGAAGCCAGCAAAGGCTGTGCCCAGGAAGCTCTCCAGCACCCCCTGAAATGCAGGGAAGGGGTGCGAGGTGCCAGGCACGTGGCAGGGAGGAGGGCTGTGGGCCTCTCCCCCCGGCAGCACAGAAGAATACAGGGTCAGTGCTGGGGACCACGGGGGAAGGAGGCAGAATCAGGCGATGCTCAGGATGTCCTGGGGATGCTGGTAGGAGGTGGGCAGCCAGGGGCCCTCTGGACTGGGCTGAGTAGGGTTGGCAGCAGGCACCCTGCGGCCGCACTGACCTGCATGTTGGCGGTTGCATCCCCCAGCATGCCCCCGAAGGTGATGGCGTTGGTGACTGTCGCCAGGTAGATGTAGAGCACTGCCGAGAGGCACTGAGGGTGCAGGGCGTCGGAGAAGTCGCTGCCGTACCACGGTGCCTTCCTCCGGATGTCTCGCAGCAGCCCCCCAAAAAGCCTGGGGCGGAGGAGGGAGAACTCAGAGCAAACCCCCCAGCAGAGAGCTGCACAGCAAGGGATTGTCCCCTCCCCTGGATACAGCAGCTCAGAGGGGCTTGGGCATGGTGGCCCCATGAGAACCAGTGACCTGCCCCAAATCCAGCACCCTGCTGCACCTCCCGCTGCCCTTCCAGACACTGACCTGCCTGTCCTCTCCAGCTCCTCCCCAGAGCGTGGGTGCCCTGCGCTGGCTCTGTCCCCAGCTGCTGTCATGTCCCCATTACCACGTGGCTGCTGGTCCAGTGGGTCCACAGTGGTCCTGTGGCAGAGCAGAGCCCGAGACAACAGGCTTCAGTTTGGGACCCTCAGGACCCAGCTGCATTTAGGGGACTCTAGGACGGGAAAGGGAGAATGGAGAGAGGACAGGGGTGGAAACAGGGCTTGTGCATCCCCTGATAAAGGAGAGGAGAAAGATCAGGAAGAGGAGGAGAGATGGCAGATGATGATCTTCGAAGGTTTATTCCAACCCAACCGTGATTTCCTCTGGCAAGCCCTGGAGCCAGCCCTTGCAGGACTAGCTTTAATGGAGGAGCTGGGCAGAGCCCAGGGTGTCCTGCTCAGAGGATGAGTTTCACATCCAAGTGCTGAATCCCAGTGTGCCCATCAGCTCCCTTTGGAGGGCACATGGAGGGGATTTGCCATCCACTGCCAGGTGGGACAGCAGGACTAACAGCAGCGGGGACCAAAGCAGGGACGTGTGGAGGGGCTTGGCTGGGAGGACACCCCTGCTCCTGGGCAGTTCATCCCCACGGAGATGGAAGTTCTAGTGTCACAGGCAGAGGTGACCCTGCAGGACCCTGCAGAGGGGCTGGCAGGGGTGGGGATGCCCTCCCTCCAGCCCACCTCCTGCGTGGAGATGGCAGACGGCTTGGTGGAGGAATTCGGGCACTCGGGTCCCATTTCCCAGGAGGAAGCACGATCAGCTCATCCAGGAATGCCTCAATCCCTGCAGTGAGGTCCTCTCGGTGCTCAGCCTGCCGGGCAACCCTTTGGAAGAGCTGTGGGGAGATGCCGTGGTTTAGCCACCACGTCCCTGCATTCATCCACTTGGAACCTTCCTCCCAGCCTGCAGCCACCACCGGGAAACAAACCCCTCCTCTTCAGGGCAGCAGGTGCCCTACATCCTGCAAACCCACCCAAGCTTTTGTTTTCTTATCCTGTAAAAGGGAGGCCACCAGTTTGCCCCATCCTCTGCCTTCCACTGCAGCCTGCAGAGGAGAGGAGTCCTGGTGTCCCCATTCCAGGCCCATCCCATCCCTGGGTGCTGTGCCAGGCTCACCTCGTCTGACAGCAGTGTGGCCATGGCCCTGCCAACCTCATAGTAGGCTTTCACTTTGGGGGGGCCCAGCAGGATGAAGAGGAACCTGTGGCAAGACAGCATATCTCCAGAGCAGCCCTCTCCTCCTCAAGGGATGCTTCTCATGGGGGGGACCATGGGGATGCTGGGGATGGTGGCTGGGCAAGCCTGGGGGGCTTCTGCCACCCTAAAAAATGGGATCAGGGGCAGAAGACAAGACACATGTCTGCAGTGTCTGCTCCCACTGCATGGAAACCTCACAGGGACACCAGGACCCTGGCTGGATCACAAGGGTCTGCAGAAGTCCAGACTGGGAGGGGTTGGGGAACAGGTCTTTGGGACAGAGGAGGAGAAATCCTAAGCTGGGGGTGTCTTTGGCATCATTTTCCTGGGAATGTTGCTCGCAGGCAGGATGCTGGAGTGTTAGGGAAGGAGAGCTTGCCAGCAGCACAGGCAGCAGGTTTGACAGGACTCTGGGGACATGGGAGGAGACTGGAAAGAGAGCTCAGAGCCCTTGATAAAATATGGTGAAAATCCCACACTTCAGAGGATGGTGCAAAATCTCCAGAGGGACAGTCCAGAGAAATGTTTAACCGAATCCTCCAAGCCTTTCCGAAACTGGCAGAAATGGTTACAGTCCCGAAACCCTGAGGTTGTCAGGAGTTCCAGTGACTGTACCCTGAGCAAGCCCCCAGAGAGGGGGCAGGGAAACTCCTCTGGCAGTGCAAGTGGGACTTGACAGGACCCCGTGATGCTGGAGGCCTCTGGAGCCTGCTCCAAAGGGACAAGAGGTGACAGTTGCCACATGGGGTTGCTTTCACCCAGGCATCTGCACCAAGACAACAGGAAAACCTTGAGACCCTAGAGATGGATCTGGATGAGAGACAGCCCTGAGGCGGTGGCTGCAGCTGTGGAACAGCCTGGCATGGCCAGCAAAGGGAATGGCGCTCTGAGCGAAGGGATGGGTGGGGACAAGATCTCCCTCGCCCTCTGGTTTGGGGGAGAAAAACACGGGGGAAGGGTTTATCATGAAACCCTCGAGACCCAGGGGCATTCACGGGGACTTGCCACCCAGCTCCGGCGGAGGAGAGAGCAGCAGGTAGGTGGATGCATGTCCTGCTCCTCCCGGCTCCTGGAGGACGGGTGCTCTGGGCAGAGTGACCAGGAGGTGGCAATGTCCCTCCTGATCCCCGCCTGCTTCCTCCGCACGCTTCCTAAGGAAGTCCCCGGCTGAAGGCACACTGCCCATTTCCCCCCACGGCTTCAGACTATGCATTCCTCAGCCACGGGGAAACCATGGAGACCTCCTGCCCTGCTCCTCTCCCCCATCCCGTCCCACCGCTCAGGAGAACAGCGGGAGGGCAAGAGGCTTCTAAAAACCTGCATCCCGCCCCCGTCGCCAGCCCCCAAGCTCCCGGCAGTGAGTGGAGAGCATCCAGAACCAACTAAGGACAGGGAATGCGGAGCCCCGTGGGAATGACCCAGGGGATGTCCCTTCCAGGCTGCCCAACAGATGCTCCACACCCAGCCCACTCTGGAGTGCTCCTGAGAAGCTGGGAGAAGCAGGAGGGGAAGCAGTGAGGCAGGATTCTGGGACTGCAAGCGGCACTGGGTGCCATTCCCTTTGCTTTGGTGTCTGGTGTGGGAGGAAATGGGGAGACAGGGACGGGGGAGGGCACAGGGCCACCGGCCGTGCTCTGTTACCTGCTTGGAAGAGAAACCTCAGCCAGTGAGCCGAGGGACACCGCACACCTGAGGCGAATGAAGGCAGCAAAGGGCTTTTCCAGGAATTCAACTTCCCCGACAGCAACATGGGCTGCTTCAGCCCCTGGCAGGACCTTCTTCTTAAATCTGTTTCTCAGCTGAGAGGAAAGGGATGCAGCAGCTGGGTGCTCAGGATGCCGTGGCTGGGCATTCAGGATGCAGGAGCTGCTCCCCGCCCAGCTCCATGCTGCCGTACCTGCTCCTTAAGAGGCGTTTTGGAGATCTGGGTTCTGGGCTCAGACCTGCCTTTGGCTTTCCCTGCAAAGAAAGAGAGGAAGCAGCAAAATCCGTGTGCAGTCGAACAGCCAGTGTGAATACTGCCCCGGGCTGGAGGCAGCGGGGGGATGCCTGGTGGGACAGCCGCGTTTCCTACCTCGGCAGGGAGAGAGACCAAGCTCGGCAAGGAGCTGCAGCAGGGATTTTGTAGGCTGGTGCTGTGGCTGGAGGAGCAGGAGGGCTGCCAGGCGCTCCCTCAGTGCAGGCTGTAGCGCTCCTTCCTCGGGCTGCCCAGAAAGTGCTTTGTCTGCATCAGGGACAGGGACAGCTCTGAGTCCCCCTGGTTCACTGCCCTTTGGGGAGCCTCTCAGGGAAAAACCCCCTTAGCTGGAGTAGCAGACAGCCCCCTAGGTACCCAGCTGTCATTCATCAGTGCTGTTCTATAGGCATCTCCTGGTGGCCTGTCCCTCTCTGGTGACCAGCCCACCCCAGGAGATGACCTTTGCATTACCCATGTACCGATTATTTCCTTGAAACTGGTGGCATCCAGATCCAGGAGCACAGTCCCCTTCTGCAGGCATGTCCTCAGCTGGAACAGGCTGTGCAGGGGGAGAGCTGGGACATGGGGCGCGCTCCAGCGCTCCCCGCCATCCTCCACCTTCTCCTCGAACTTTATCCACCTGCCCAGGGAGATGTGGGGGGTCAGCAGCAGGGTAGGTGCTGTGCCCCGTGCCAGGCAGTGGGAGCTGGAGCCTGGGTTCATCTTTGAGCTGAGTGTGGGGCTGGGACAGGCAGGGAGGGGTTTGGGTGGCCTGGAGGGGCCTGCAGTTGGTTCACAGCATAGGGGCAGCTGGGCAGACAAAGTGGTCACACTCCTGTTCCTGCAGATCCACACCTCAATAAGATTTGATCAGAGGAATTCAAATTGTAATGAGATGTCAGGATGGTTCAGGTTTGAAGGGACCTTAAAGCTCATCTCATTCCAACCCCTCCACCATGGGCTATCCACACCTTCCACTATCCCAAGTTGCTCCAAGTCCCATCCAACTTGGCCTTGGACACTGCCAGAGATGGAGCAGCCATAGCTTCTCTGGGCAACCTGTGTCAGGGCCTCCCCACCCTCACAGGGAAGAATTTCTTCCCAATATCCCATCTAACACTGATCTCTGGCAGTGGGAAGCCATTCCTGCTTGTGCTGTCACTCCATGTCCTTGTCCAAAGTCCCTCTCCATCTCTCTTGGAGCTCCTTTAGGCATTAGAAAGGGCTCTAAGGTCTCCCCTGAGCCTTGTCTTCTCTGTGCTAAACAACACCCCACCTCTCTCATCCTGTCTCCATAGCAGAGCTGTCCCAACAGAGCTGTTCCAGCCTTCGAATCATTTCCATGGTTTCTTTTGGATGCGCTTCAACAGGAGCTGGATGTGATGCCCCAGGGGGGTCTCACACAAAGCAGAGCAGAGGGAGCACCCTCTCCTCACCCTGCTGCCCGTGGTGCAGCCCAGGATACACTCGGATTTCTGGGCTGTGAGCACACAGTGCCGGCTGATGTCCCATCTGTCACCCACCAGCACCCCCAGTCATTTCCCATGGGGCTGCTCCCAGCCCATCCATTCCCCCAGCTGTGCTGGGGCTGGGGGTGGCCCTGCCATTAGCAGCGCTTGCTGGAGTCAGAACAGAAGTGTCTTGAGCTGTTTCCACGCTCGGGCCATGCCAAATATTTTAACGCCGGGCACAGACAGAGCTTCCCTTTGTCCCCGTGGGTGGGCGCGCAGCCGCGGGGTGCTCGTCGTGCTGCACCCGGGGCAGAGCGTGCCCCGGCACCGCGGGCTCCTGCCGAGGGGCAGCCGTGCGGGGACAACGGGGCTGGGTGCCGGGGAGAGCGACCCCACAGCGGCTTTGGTCCCTACAGACCCTCCGACCCCGGGCGAAGACCCACTGCTGTCCCCAGACCCCTGTGGCCCACGTCCCCGTGCCCCTGCCGGGTGGTGGAGGGGTGCTATGGGGCACGGGGACATCCCAGCCCCGGTGCAGCCGCTGGAGCCTTGGAGAGGCACCAGAGAGGAGCAGGAGGAAGGGCGCTGTGCCTGGCCTGCCTGACATCCTGCCCTCTCCCATGAGATTAAGTCAGCCCAGCGTAGGTACTGGCGGGGCAGAGCCCTGCCTTGGGGCTGAGGATGAGGAAGCGCCAGCCTCGGGACATGGCCCGGACTCCAGCTGAGCTGGAAGGCTGAGCTCCTAAAGCGTGGCCCAGCGGTTTGGCTCTCGCAGATGTGCCTACCTGGCCATCTCCCTCCACTCCAGCCCCGCCGGGGTGCTGAGGAGCTGATTGAGCTGGATGAAGAGCGGCGGGCAGGCGACGTCCCCCCTCTCCTCCCACTGCAGGGCGGCACCGGCTCTCCTGGCCGCTGTGGCCGTGCTGGAGGGGAAGATGCTGCAGCCGAAAGCCTGTGAGGGAGCTCCAGGGTTGCTGCACTCTGGTCTGGGCTGTGAGCAGTTGTCTGCTGCCCTGAGAGCCGTGCCATCCGCCTCGGGCACGTGGGCTCGCATGGCCACCGGCACCGGCAGCCACAGGCGTGGGCTCCCCTCCGGCACTCACAGGATCCCACTCATCCCACACCTTATAACAGCTGGGAACTGGTTTAAACTGACCACAAACCAATACACAGGAGCCAAGCCCAAAACAACCATCTCAAAACAGCAGGGTCAGCCCCACGGGTCCCAGTATGGTTGTGTCCTGACATGTCCAGCTGTCCACCTGGGCCAGGGACCAGGGGATCCACCTGCCTCCTGCAGGTGACCTGTGTGGACAAGGATGTTCATGGGGACCAGAGTGTTCCCAGTCCTGTCTGCACCCTGCAAGGGATTGGTGAGGGGGTGGCAGGGCCAGACCTGGAGAGCTGGTGGCAATATTGGTGCCTGTACGAGGGTGCTGTGCCCATGGCAGGAGGGGTGGCACAGCCACAGCCCTGACCCTGTCCTGCCCCTTGCCGTCAGCCCTGCCACTGGCAGCCCCTCATTTCCCCACTCTGGATTTGCTCAGCAGTGCCACAGAGCACGTCACCATATCTGCTTTCCCAGGAGGAGCTGCCATGGGCACAGCACGGTGTTTGGAAGGCTTCTGTGTGAGCTGCAGCAGGTGAGCAGATGGAGGGGGAAGGACGTGGGCACGGCTGGAGCACCCTAACAGGGACAGGGACATGGCAGGGCCTGCACAGCGCTGCCAGCAGAGAGCAGCCCCGGTGCTCGCTGTGCCCACGCCATGCCCACCGCCACCACGCTTGGCCCCTCAGCTCCCCGCAAACAAACCGCGGGGCTGTGTGCACTGCAAACACAGCGGCGGCACCACAAACACCCGCCGGGCTGTGCTGGAGCCCGCTGGACCCGACAGGATCCACCCCAGGAGCAGCTGGAGCAGGGCCAGGCACCACCACGGCAGAGTCATGTTTTGGGGAAGTGCGGGTGGGAGTGTGGGTTCCTGAGGTCCTGGTACCTGCCTCACAGGAGCTGAGGCCAAGGATCTGGCCCAGGGTGTCCAGGCTGTTTGCTCTGCCATACCGGTACCATGGTGTGTGGAGGGGTGCCCTTAGCTGGGGTGGGGACCATGGGAAGACCCCTGGCAGAAGGACCCATAGATAAGGAGCATCAGGGATGCCATGAGGTACCCAAACCTTTGCAGGGGTTCACCTCCCCCTCCTGTGGGGGCTGCCTCAGCAGCATGAGATGGGGCATGACCGGCAGCAGCTGCAAGCAGGGAGGTTGTGAGGGGCTGCAGGAGCTGTACAGGGGTCATGGGAGGCTGTGGGAGGCAGAGGGAAAGAGGCAGCAGGAGGCAGAGGCAGGAAGCAGAGGGAGGCAGAATCAGCAGCCTGCACACATTCCCCCCCCTTCCTTGCCCGCTGCCAACCCTCTGTGCCAGCAGCCTCCCTGGCAGCTGACGTGAGCTGGTACCTCCCTCTCCCGAGGTTCCAGGTCAGCTGGCAATGCTGCCAACATGCCCAGTCGGGCCTTGGGGACGTGGTGGGGGACTGGCAGGGGCAAAAAATTCCATCTCGACATGGGGACCTCCCCAGGAGCCAGTGTGCAGGGCTGCCCAGGGACACGGCTCCTCGCCCGTGCCACCACCTCGCTCTGCTGCCAAAGGGTTTGGGCTCCTGATGGCCGGAGGAGGCGGAAGGAAAAACATCCAGCAAACAATTGCAAAAGTCAAGTCTGAGCAAGAAGGAGGGTGTGAGCGGGGGGGGTGCCAGATCCGGTGGTATTCCTTGGAGACGACAACAACAATGGCAGGAATATTTGTTCATGCCTAGCTGAGCCCAAACCACCCATGGGCTGGGGGCTCGGGACCTCGAGGAACCAGCCGGGAGCCTCTGCTGGCCCAAAGGGGAGCTGGGGCAGGACCCTGCACTCACCCAGCGCAGATGTCAGTGACATTTTTTACGCTGTCACCTGTGCTGAGGATGGGGCCAAACACAGCACACGGTTGCCAGCATGGTGAAGGGGATGGGGAAGCTCTGGCAGTGCCCAAACACAGCAGGCTGGGACAGGGACAAGGACAGTGGCTGGCTGGGGGGTTATTGTGAGATGAGGCTGTGACTCAATCACTTGGGCTGCACAGGGGCCAAAGGGGAACTTGGGGACAGAAAAGGTCTCTGCTGCCATCTCAGACTGCCACCACTGCCCTGTCACACCGCTGGTACAGTGGCACATGGGTGGCAGTTTGTCCCCTTTCTGAGGGTCATCCCAGCCCCAGGGCAAGGAAGAGGAGCAGCCCTGACTCCTGAGGTCCTGCCTGTCACCTGATGCTCCTCTTGTGAGGTGCACTCGCTCCCCCACCACCCTTGGGCCACCTCGGGCACCTGCCAACCGGGGCTTGGGGCCACGGGGACCAACGGGATCCCCCTCCTCTCCCCTTGGCTGGGGCCGCACTTTCCTCATTCCGTCTCCTGCCCTCTGCGCTCTGCAGAGACCCTTTTCTCCGCAGGCTCTCACCGCCCAGCCCAGCCCGCAGCGCGGAGCGGCACCGGGGCGGCGGCGGCTGTTGGGTCCCTGGCCCGCCTCCTGAGCGAGGAGAACCCACAGGGTCCGGGCCACGAACCCCGACCCTGGTCCTGGTCCCGGTCCCGGCCGGCGGGACGCCCCGGGGGCGGTGGGGAAGCCCTCCCGGGGGCGGGGCGGTCGCTCAGCCCCTCCCCGCCCCGCCCCGCCGCCCGCAGCTTTCTACCGGCCGCGGGGCCGCACTGCCGGAGAACGGGCACTGCTGCGGGACCGAGCGGAGCACGGCGGTGGCTGGACGTGTGTGCCCGCGGGTCATGGACGGGCGGGCGGTGCTGATCCAAGCGCTGCTGGCGGCAGGTACGGGCTCGCGTGGGGAGGGTCCCGGGTGCATCCAGCGCCGTGCTCGGCTGGAGGGTCCCGAACGTGTGGGGGGAACGGTCTTGGGCAACGCGGGCATGGCCGGTCCCGGGCGGAGGGTCCTGGGCGCGGGCAACGCGGTCCTGATCCCGGGTGTGGGCAGACGGGAAGATTGAGCCCTGTCCCGCGTGGGAGGTCTCGGGTAGGGCAGTGTCAGCCCCCACTCCTGACCGCTCTCTCCGCAGTGTGCTCGGCGGCGGCGGGAGGGCTGCGCCGGGACGAGCTGCACAACGAGGTGCTGCACAAGGGAGGCAGCGGGGTGCCGGTCCCGGCCACGGCCCCGCTGCTCGGCGGCAGCCCGGAGAAGGAGGGCGGCGGAGCGGCGTCGGGGAACGACTTCAGCGAGCTGCCGAGAGGTATGGACGGGATAAAGGGTCCCAGGGCGGGGCCGGGGTCGCGGAACGGGCTGGGCTGGGGGCTGTTGGAACCGGAGAGGTCGCGAAGGCGCCGGGCTGAGCTCGGCTCAGCTCAGGCTCCGCTTCGGAAGGACTTGCAGTGGTGTCTGGGAGCAGTCCCCAGGTATCGAGCCCCGGCGGCAGCAGACCCGAGTGGGACTCGCCCGTGGGGCACCAGCATGGAGCAGTGGCGCTCCTGCCACGGGCTGTCCGTGTTCCTGAAGTCCCCGGCAGGGCGGGTTCCAGGGGCTCCCGGGCCTCAGCTGCTTGGCCGAGAGGAGACAGCCCCTCGTGGCAGGGTTGCAGTGTCCGGGCACCCGCGCTGCCCTCCCGGCGGTGGCCGTGGCGCGGGGACCGCCGTGAGTCACCGCCGCCCACGCTCGGCTGCTCCTCATTCCGCGGCAGGGCTCGTCAGCCGCCGGCCCCGCCACGGGGGCGGTGGGGGCACTGCCGCTCTCCGGGGCTCCCGAGCACCCACGCCGGGCTCCTTCCCCCGGGCTGGCACCAGAGAGTGTCCCGGGGACTCTCATGGGGGTCGGACGGGGGACCATCGCGGGCTGAGGAGGTGGCATGTGCCTGTGCCTCGCACACGCGGCGTGCCCAGGGCAGCACCTGGCACCAGGAGCGTGCTCTGCCCCGTACA
Source organism: Aleadryas rufinucha (assembly GCA_013397815.1). Classification (NCBI taxonomy): domain Eukaryota; kingdom Metazoa; phylum Chordata; class Aves; order Passeriformes; genus Aleadryas; species Aleadryas rufinucha. The sequence goes on from VZTH01012701.1 coordinate 15,998, forward strand.
GCTCACCCTCCCATTTTTCCGTGTTTTTCTTTGCTTTCTGGCTGTGCCAGCAGACTGTGACAAAAAGCTGGCAAAACCGGGCTGAGCCACTCGCACCGGGGGGATTCAGCCCTCGGGAAACGCAGCAGTGTGTGTCGGCTGGCTGTGGCTGGGAGATAACCCGCAGGGCAGGGGGCGGAACAGCCTCTGCTGTCAGCCTCATCCGGGGGTTTCTCCAAGCCGCAGAGTTTCCTGGAGTATCGGTTTTCTCCAGGCGCGGTGTGGAGGATGTCGAAATAACTTTGCTAGGTGTGCAACCGGTGTGTGCCAGCATGAGAGGCACAGGTTCTGTCAGGAAGTGGCTGGGAAGGAACTTGGCAGGTTACAACTTGCCAGGTTGGACTCTGCTGCACTCTCCTCCTCGAGCAGCCCAGGGCTTAGTTCACCGGAGCTACTGAGCACCATAGCTCGGGGGGAGCTAAAAAATCCCCCTTGCAGCAGTGAGTCCTCTCCAACACCTCAGCACCTAGTGAGATCAAGCTGGGAGCTGATTTTTTTGGCATCTGCACTTCTTAAAAACCATTCCAGTACCGTTGCTAGTGTTGGGCTGTGTCTGGGTGAGGAGCTTGGGGCTCTGGTTTCCACCAACCCAGCAGGGGGCTGGCCTGGCACCAAAAGCCGCTGGTTACTGCACCACAATTAAAGCATACCGTTGTAATTCACGGGAACGATGCCCTCACCATCTCTTTGGCTCTGTGAAACCAAAATTTAAGACAGGCTTGCTCTTTTAATCCTGCCCTGGGGTGAGCAAGGCATCCTTGTGCCCACGGGAAGGAGAGTCCATCAGAGCCATGAATAGGGTCTTAGAAAAGCCTGTGCTTGTCAGGGAAATAAAGGCCAGATAAAGGGGCAATTAGCAATGTTCTGTATTCAGTGGAAACTGGTGCATATAATAGCAGCATTTGAGATGTGTAAAGCTCTGTTCCCCCTGCCCGACTCCTTTCTTTCCTTGAGAATTGTTCTTATGAATTGGAAAGGCCATGATATTTGTGAGGAGCTGAAAAAAAAAATGCCCCCTCTCCACCCCGGGTTCGGGGGCAGCTCCCAGCACAAAGGGCTGTGGGAGCCAGGGCTGAGCAGTTGTGGCAGCCCTGGGATGGGGCTCTGCCTTCCCTTTGGTTGGCACGTGGAGCCGATCTGACTGCTGTTCTCTCCTTCCCAAATTGTTTTTCAGTTGCCTTCCTGTCAAAGCCTCAAGGCCTCGTTACTCCCAAGAAGAAAGGGAACGGCAATAAAAGAAGAAAAGGCAAAGGCCTGGGGAAGAAGAGAGACCCGTGCCTGCGGAAGTACAAGGATTTCTGCATTCACGGCGAGTGCAAGTACATCCGAGAGCTGGGAGCTCCCTCTTGCATGTGAGTTGCTGGCGTGTGCCTGTGCGGGGGGAGCCTTAGTCACGGTTCCTTCAATTCTCCAGGCCAGGCAGAGGAAAAGCAGAGATATTTTTAGTGCTTTTTCCCTATCCAAGCAGGGACAACTCTGACTTGGCCTCTTCCTTGTACTTCTTGAGAAGCGTCCACCCTTCCCCCAAAACCTGTCATGGCCTTGGTTCCCTGCCAGCACGGTGAGCTCTGGCTGAGCTGCTGTGCTGGGGGCTGTAGAATGGTGTGTAGGGCTGGGGTCTGGCAGCTGAGGGCTCCTGCAGGTCTGATGTGGCAAACCTCATCCTGTATATCCCCCACTGTGAGATCTCGGGGCTCCTGCATCTGTCAGGGTGCATCGGTGCATGTGGGAGGAGCACCTCTGCCGTGCTGCCAGCAAAGCAGAGTGGAGGTAGCACCTTTGGGGACAGGCTACCAAAGCCATGCCTGAGCTGTCCTTTTGGCCTGATGAAAGGCAGGGCTGTGCACCCCTCCTTGCCCACCCCCTGGGGTGCAGAGCAAGCAGGGACTAGGTGAGGCAAGTGGAGGAGAAAGTGTTTGCCTGCTGCTGGGGCACCTGGATACAGCACTGCTGCAGTGGGAAATACCCCGGGGTGCGTATTTGATCCCCGCTGACGTGGGCAGGACTTGAGCTGGCAGATATGTAAGAGGCTTTGTTCTTCACTATCAATCCTCTGACCCATCCAGCCTTGAGCCCAGGGAAGATAATAGCTCCCTGGCTTATGGTGCCCACAGGATCTGCAATCCGCAGGGATCAAGCTCCATAGAGCTCCTCTAACTCCTCTGTTTCTCCCTGTGGAAGCTGTCGTGAAGTTGGGCCCTTGCATGGGGGACTCAGGACTGCCAGTGAGGGGAGATCTTTGCAGGCTCAGTTTGGGTTGGTGACCCAGCACAGTGTGGGTAGCAGCACCCCTGCCTAGGACTGGGACATCCAGGTGTCCCTGTGCAGATCCCTGGGGCTGGGAGAGAACCTGGGACGCAGGCAAGCAGCAGGGATTTGGGGGCTGGCTGGGTCTCTTCAGCACAGTGGTCCATCCCTGGGTGGCATCTCCCAGAGCCATCACAGATTTTAGTAACAGTGGCCAACTGCCCCAGTTGCCTCTGAAAAAGAGGCCTCGTGTTGACTGGTGTCACTCGGTTGTGGCTGCTCTTGGTGGCTGGCTGTGCCTCTGTCTCAGGGGCTCCTGGAGTGTTGCTTCCTGGGGCACAGGGTGGGATGAGGATGCTGCTGGACTGGGTCCTGCACCTTTGCCATGTGCCCAGCCTTGCTGTTGTGCCTGGCAGTGATGTGGCGTTGTGAGCCCAGGAGGAGGGCTGGGCTGAGTGCGGCTTGGAGATCAGCCTGAGGGTCAGTGGTGCTGGATATAGAGGGATATATTTATCTGGTTGCATCAGTGCGATGTGGCTCAGGGAGGGCTGGAAGCCTCCCAGCCTGTGTGGAGCGTTATTTCTGTTACATGAACAACCTCCCAAGTCTCCAGGGACGGGACACCTCTCAGCTGGCAGGGTGTGCAGGGACATCCTGCTCCATGGGAAATGCTGGGCCAGCTGCCTCACTGCTCCCTTCCCACTTCCAGAGGTGGTCTGGGCAACCCGTGTCTGCCTGAGAGCGACTGGGAAGAGCACAGACTCCAGTGCCTTCTACTGGAGGAGAGCTCAATCTTTCTAGGAATCTTCACTTGGTGCAGGAGAAGCTTAATTTACCAGTGTGATAGAGATGATGGTGACACCAGACCGCCCAGCTCAGGGCCGTGGGGACTGAGGGGAACAGGCAGGGTGCTGACTAAGGCTGAGCACAGAGGCATCGCCTTCCCATGGGGTGTGGGGGACACAAAGACCTCTTGTCCTTGCTCGCCCACTGACCTTTATGACTTTCCTTCTTGCCCAGATGCCAGCCAGGGTATCATGGAGAGCGCTGCCACGGCCTCCTGCTGCCGGTGGAGCACCCGCCCAGCACGTACGACCACACCACAGCCCTGGCTGTCGTTGCTGTTGTCCTGTCCTCCCTGTGTCTCGTCATCATCGCGGCCCTGCTGATGCTCAGGTGAGTGGGATGGGACTGAGCTCTCAGATCTGTGTCCCTGGGAAGATCACGTGCAAGAGGAGGGTGGCAGGGACTTCACCATGCCCTGAGCATCCCTTTGCTTGGCCTCGCAGGTGTCACAAGAGGGGTGGCTACGATGTAGAAAACGAAGAGAAAATCAAGCTGGGCATCACTGTGAATCACTGAGGATGCCAGGTGCTGGCGAGGTGAGCCCCTGGCTGGGCATGGGGCAGCAGTGGGGCTGGTGGACATCCTGGGGCTCTGCTGTTCGTGCTGGCTGGGACTGCTGTGTGGATCCCGTGCCAGAGCTAGGCAGGAGCTGAAGGCAGCCTGAGCCTGGAGAAGCAGCTGGCTGGATTTGGCCCGAGATCCTGGGCTGCCCTGTGGGGCTCCAGCCCTCTTTTCTCCCCTTTCTGCTGAAATCCCTAGCCCCTGACCCTGGTATCACTCCTACCTCCTCCTTTCTAACCCCAAATCCCTGCTCTGTGCTGGTGTTCCATGCTTTGGGGAAAGTAGGGAGTAGGGAAGCAGCTTCTGTTTTGTTTAGGTTTTTTTTTCCCACTTGTTCTGCTCCCTCTCTGACCCTCTGAGTCACTTCCCCTCCTTAGATATTGCCTCTATTTTTATATATGTGTAAAAAGCCCCTTTCCTTTTCATTCCCACTCTGCTTATTACTTGCACCAGAGCAGTGCCTATCAGCTTGGCACAGGGGAATCTTGCTGCCAGCCCATGCCATGTTCCTCTGGCTGGGTCAGGGTGGGTGCTCTGCCCCAGGGGTGGCTGCAGGGCCGGGTGCTGAAAAGCTGTTAAACTTCCTCTGGTCTGATCTGAATCCTGACGTTAGATGTGGTCATGCACATTACAGCTACTTCTCTTCTTCTTCTTCTTCAAAAAAAAGAAAAGTCATTGTTCTTTGTAAGGATGAAGTAATGCCTTTGGAGAATTTCTGTCATGTTCGTCATAGTGTTGGGGGTGGGAATCTTAGCTGTTCATAGGAGCTGAATTTTCGGACTTGGCACAAGGCTTTCCTCCCTGTCTCCTTCACCCTGGGGATTACTGGGGTGGATGTGCCCAGGGGAAAAAGCGCTGTGGTCCCTGGAAGGGAAGCATGATGGGGTATCTTGGCTCCCATCCTGCCGGGTCCAGCTCGGAGAGGCGGCGAGTGGCCGCCGGGGCTGGGTGGGCACGGGGTTCTCCCGCCGGGCTGGGTGGGACGGCACCTTTATGGCACCGTGCAGGGATTGCTCTGCGGCGGAGCAGCCCAGGACCGCGGTGTGACTCCCCTGCCTCTCTCTTGCAGGGGTCGGCACTAATGCACTTCTACCTCCTGGAAGAGGCGAGACCGCGGCACCAGCGGCACGGGGCTGCGGCACGCTGGGGGCTCGCCGGAGCACCAGGACGGCACCCGCGGAGGGGCTGGAGGGGCAGCGGCGGCTCCGTGGGCATCTCCGGCACGGAGCGGGCTCGGGAGCGGTGCCGGCCGGGGGCACAGGGCCTCTCCGGCGGCTCTCCGTCCACTGCAGTGTGTGCCGAGGAACAAGCTGTGAAAGGGAGGAGACCGGGCTCGGGGCTTCCTTCGCCGCAGGAGTAGGGGGGGAGGGGTAACAGCTATTTAACAAGATATTTTTCATTTTAAATTATATATTTATTTTAGATAAACTGTACATAGTATTTATATTTATTGTAGGTCTGGCCCTGCATCCTTCGTGTAGGTCAAGATGGCAGGGTCAGACCTCCCTTATTTTTTAAGTGCAATGTAATATTCTAATAAATAACACTTTGTAACAAACACTTGGGTTGTTTAATCACGGAGGTGGAAAGGAGTCGGACTTCTGAAGGCTGCATTCGGCACCAATATTCCATGTTGGTGGGGTACTGCCAACAGCAGCAGAGACCCTGAGTGTGTGGTCAGGGCTGCTGGATCAGCTTGTGCCATCCTTGGGGAGCAGTGTGGTGTGAGGGGCTGGTGGCAGGATCCATCCCACCTTGGCCCCATGGGGATTATTTAGGAGATTTTCTTCATCTTTGCCAGCTGGTGCTTGGGAAGTGTGATGTTTGTGTGTCTGCTCACCAAGCAAAGCTGCCTCCAGTACGAATAAAGCCACTCTGGCCACTGACCCATTCAAATGGGAATGGTCCCTGGTTTTAAGCCAGCATTTGGCATTTAGACACTGGCACAGGTTGCCCAGAGAAGCTGTGGCTGCCCCATGCCTGGAGGTGTTCAAGGCCAGACTGAATGTGGCTTTGAGCGACTTGGTCTACTGGAAGGTGGACTGGATTATCCTAAAAGTCCCTTCCAACCAAATAATATCATGATGGTTCTGTGATTTGGCAAAAAAAATATCCAGAGGTGGACTCACACTTCTCTTGAAAGGAATCCTGGCTGTTCTTGGGGTGATTGGAAGTTCCTGGAGCTGAGGTAATTCCAGCAAATATCACTTCATACAGTGGGTCAGGAATGATTCCTTACTTTGCGGTAAAAAGAACCTCCAAACCAGTTCTTTCCTCATCCCTGGGGGCAGTGAGATCAGGGGGGTTGCTGGCTCTGGTAGAGAGCCTTGAGGCACAGAGAAACCTGCTCTCCCTTGTCCTCAGCATCTGTGGAACTCCAGTCAGCAAAGGGGAGAGCTGAAAAGCTGCTTCTACAACATGCACAAAAGCCAGGCTGTAAGGAATCTGCAGAGCTTTTTGGCCTAATTTGCCCAATCTTGAGCTCTGATTAAAGTATGAAATAAACCCCTCCCTCAGTGAGCATAGAGCTTGCACAGGAGGTGAGTGTGGAGGTTCATCCCTCTTGTGCAGCTGGCGAGTTTTGTGGTGGCAAAGCCTGGGCTGTGGGAAGGGGGAACACAGCACTGCCTGAGCTTTCCAGTGCTTCCTGTGGTGGGGCTGATGGACACGGCTGTGGCCAAGGAGAGAGGGGGTGACAGAAGTGTTATGGCCTGGCCAGCAGGTCCAAGGTGATTCTTCCCCTCTACCATGTACAGTTCTGGTGCTTCCAACAAAAGAAAGACATGGAACTGTTGGAGCAAGTTCAGAGGAAACCACAAAGTTGGTTAGAGGAGTGGAGAATCTTCCCTATGAAGACATATGGAGAGCTGGAGCTGTTCTGGTGGAGGAGAAAAGGTTGAGTGGAGAACTCATTGCAACCTTTCAGTGTCTGTCTCCAAGGAAGCCAGAGAGGGACTCTTCATCAGGAACTGTAGTGACAGGACGAGGAGCAATAGGCACAAATTGAAATAAGCAAAATTTAGGTTAGATATGTGGAAGAAATTCTTTATTGTGAGGGTGGTGAGGGATGGGAACAAGTTGGCCAGAGAAGCTGTGGCTCCCCCATCCCTGGGAATGTCCAAGGCCAGGTTGGATGGGGCTTGGAGCAACCTG
>VZTH01012701.1:22944-79594 GCA_013397815.1 Aleadryas rufinucha
GGGAGCCCTCAGCCCGGCCGGTGTCGGTGCCGGTGCCGGTCCCACAGCAGCCCTCAGCCCGGTCGGTGCCGGTGCCGGTGCCGGTCCCACGGGAGCCCTCAGCCCGGCCGGTCCCGACCCGCGGCCCCCCCGCGTCCCGCCCGCGGGTGGGGCCCTCCCCACCCCGCCCCTCCGCGCATGCGCCTTGCGCCGGCAAGATGGCGGCGCCCGTGGACCTGGAGCTCAAGAAGGTACGAGACCCCCGCCCGTGTGTCCCTCTTCCGTGTGCGCTCCCTCCTTGTGTCCCACTTTTCCACTGTGTGTCCTGCTCCCTGTGTGCGTCCCCCTCCGTGTCCCCCTCCGTGTCCCGGCGTTTCCGGCCGGTCCCCTCGGAGCACAAGCCCGGGGCCGGTTGTGCCCCCGCCGCCCCTCACCCCGGCGCTTTCCCCTGGCCAGGCCTTCACGGAGCTGCAGGCCAAGGTGATGGACACGCAGCAGAAGGTGAAACTGGCCGACCTGCAGATCGAGCAGCTCACCAAGACCAAGAAGCACGCGCACCTCACCGACACGGAGGTGATGATGCTGGTGGACGAGACCCGCATGTACGAGGGCGTGGGGCGGATGTGAGTATCGGCCGGAGCGGGGGACCCCACACCCCGGCCCTGTGCGCCGGGAGAGGGCCCTGCGATTCAGGAAGGACAGTGAGGGGCTGAAGCGTGTCCAGAGAAGGATAACGGAGCTGGGGAAGGGTCTGGAGCACAAGGACTGGCTGAAGGAGCTGTGGGGGCTCAGCCTGGAGAAGAGGAGGCTCGAGGGGGACCCTCTTGCTTTCTGCAACTCCCTGACTGGAGAGTGGAGCAAAGTGGTTGTCAGGCTATTCTCCCAGGTAACAAGTGATGAGAGGACGTAGTCATAAACTGCACCAGGAGAGGTTTAGGTTGGACATGAGGAAGAATTTCTTCACAGGAAGGGAGATTAAACATTGGAAGGAGCTGCCCAGGGAGGTGGTGGAGTCACCGTCCCTGGAGGTGTTTAAGGATAGGCTGGACATGGCACTTAATGCCACGGTCTAGTTGACAAGGTGGTGTTGGGTCATAGGTTGCACTCAGTGACCTCAGAGGTGTTTTACAGCCTGATTGATTCTGTGATTCTGAGACCCCCAGCCTGAGTCTCTGGAGGCCTGGAAGCCTCCAGGCTGCTGCCCTGGGCAGGAGGCTCTCCCCTTCACAAAGAGCACACCAGCTTTTTCTCAGCACATTTATTTGTTTTCTTTTTCTCATGAACTTTTGTTTTTAATTTCAGCAATCTGCCTGCAAATGCAACGAGGCTTACTGGGTTTTACCTCTTGGGGTTAGGTACTGGCTGCCTCGAAGAAGGGCTGGTACAAATTATATTTGCTTTGTGTGGTTTTGCTTGCTGCCTCAGCTCCTGGCCCCGATGCTCTCCTCTGGCCCTTCTGGGGAGTTTGTAATTTCAGCTAGCAGAGCAGTACTCTAGTGCCAAATGGCATTTGTGAGAAGGCCCTCACAGATCTGCCCAGCATCAGTCATTTCCAATGTAGTTTATGTCAAAGTCCTTGAAAACCCCCTGTGCATAGTTCCTGTGCTCAGGGCTTTGGGGGCACAGATGTTCTACAGAAATGTCCTTTGCAGTGTCATGCCAGGGAACGGATCTAATGTCATTGTTTGGATTTTTTTTTCAAACTCTTGGAAGTGAGCATAAAGCTCATATGGGTAGTCCCAGTGCACTCCTAAAGATGTGCTTCTGTGTGTTTTTATGGCTGTCAAAAGAAACACCTTAAACCAGACCCGAGGTGTCCTGATTAATTTCTGCAATGCACTTGGGTGGGATTTCAGCAGCCTCTGATAGAAGACCATATAAAGTGGTCTTTATGTAGAATGGTTTCGCCATATAAAGTGGTTTCAAATCTGAAACACGTGCTTGCTTGACAAATACCACATTAGATTTCTGTGTTTCTGATTTGAGAAACAGGATTTTGTCTCGTGTGAGTTGGGTAACAGTGATGACTGCTCAACTCGGGATGTGGTTTGTGAAATACTGGATCTGCTCTGACTTGTGCCAGAAGGGGTGATTGTATTGACCTCTTCCCCACCCTGTTTACCCCACCTTCTTCATGTCAGAGTGGGTGATCACAGGACTGAGCAGTAAGCCAGGTCAGGCTGCAAGTACCCTGATCCATCAGCCCAAGCAATCTCCAGACCCAGTTGTAGGGAGGTGGCAGGACGGGGAAGCCGGGAGTGGTGTGTGCTTTGCCTTTTCCTGAGAGTTTTCAGGGGGGTTGTACCCAGGCTAAGGGAGCTGTTCAGAGTGGCAGAGTTCCTTTCTTGGTTCCCACTAAATAAACTTTTCCAAGTAGGTGCATTGAGTGTTGGGTTTGGTGGGGATGTTGGTGACTGGTACCTCAAAAGGAGACAGATTCTGGTCTCTTGCAAGAGGCGACTGATTGACCTGGGCAGGCTGTAGGTGTAGCAAACACTCGTGTTTGGAGTAGTCATGAGATGTCTCAAAAGGCTTTTTTTTCTGTTTGGGTTTGTCACAGAGCAGACAGATGAAGAGTAAAAGATAATTCTGGAGTCAACATGTTTTTCTAAAGCTTTTTCAAAATCCAGAAGTAGTACAGAGTGCCTTTGGACTGGGGAAGTCCCTCAGGGTACTTTAGAGATGTGAGTGTGTCGGTCTTTATTGTTAAATAATCCTTCCTGTGAATCAGGTGTGGGGAGCAATGTTATTTTGTCATGGTCTGAAGTGCACTGTTCTGCTTTCTGCTTCTGCCTTCTCCTTAGGAGTAAGAGACACACTTTCTTTGTGTCCTAAACCATTTACCCTTCCTGTGTGCAGGAGCTGTGGGAGCCCCAGTCTTCTGGGAGTCCTCTCTTCCTTACCTTTCCATGACCAGACAAGTCAAGAGAGGCAAGAGAGAGGCATGGCTGGCAGCTCTGGCTCCTTGGGGATGGCAGAGGTGCCAGCAGGAAAATATTTGCATTATGATATTGTTTAAAAACTGAACTCTTCATGGGCTTTGTTGTATTAGTAGCTATGCAAATACAGATTAAGAGAGTACTCTTCTTCTGAATGCAACTCATTCATTCTTTTTTTCTTCCTTTTTTTTCCCCTTGCCTAAGCTTGACAGGGTATTTCTGTGAACTCTGCCTGTCCTGGCTGTGGGGCTGAAGCTGCCCTGCCAATTGGCAGTGATGCTCTGGTGTGATTTGTGTCACTTCCTAGTGCAGAGAACTTGAACCAGGTACATGAGGAACTTCCTGGAGCCCATTCCAACGCCTAGCAGAGGATTTATTGCTGAAATTTGGGCTTTTAGCGAAGCAAGCTAAAGCAGCCCTTGAGCAGGAGTTAAAATCCAAGGGCAGACTGGCATCTGGGCACAAAAGGTGGTGGTCACTATGGTTCTTCTGGATGTAGAAGCCATGTTCTGTGAAGTGGACTAGCAGATGTCCTGCATGGGCATATAAGTTCGGCCACCAAAGGCATATTTGTGATGTCTGAATTTCATTTACATAGTTCAGCATGCAAATACTGAAGCTCTAAAGGGTTTCAGTTATCCAGGAAGGGTGGAGATTTGTGTCACTGTTAACTCTGATTATCAGGGTTCTTCTGCTTGAATAACTAAATTCTTGAAATAGGTTTTGCGCTTCTATTCCTGTGCTTAAATTTTTTTTTTTTTAAGTTTTCCTTTTTTTCTTCTCTAACCCATCTAAGCTGCTACTTAGAATCTGGCCTCTGATAGGGTTTCTGTGTTTTCCCTCCAGCTTGGGTGGTTTGGGCTGTATGCAGAGGGCTAGCACGTACCCTTCTGTAGGACAAGATACTCCAAGTTTTCGTGGAATTTGAAGGCTTGAGGAACTGTGGTGATGTGCTGCATCCTGAGAGGAAGCCTGCCTGGTTGGGTACTTCCTTGTGTGCTACTTGGAAAGCAGTTGTGTGGTTTTTATTTTCTGAACCCCTATCCTGAGTCTCGTTCCTTCCCAAAAGGCTTTCCCTGCACTTCTGATGAATGTGAAAGTTTCATTTGCTGTTCCTCAACTTGCTGGTTTTTTGTTTTGTTTTTTTTGTGAAATATGGCAGTTTGTGTAACGTGCCGAGGCCTTAACGGACTCCACGTGTGGGGCTCAATTTACTTTTGCGAAAGCTATTTTTGGTTTCACACAAGAAATGTCAGTGCCACATAGTATGAGCTGATGAATTGCTGTGTACTGTACATATCCGTGAGGCTGGGATCTCATCTGGGTGGTGGCATCTTGCCAAATACATTTCAGTTCTGTTACTTCATACTCTTTTGAAAGGCCCGTTACGTAGCCTGAGACAGCTACCACTGTGCTGGACTTCTGCTTAAGCTATTTGTGAACTGATATCATCGTGTTGCTTTGAGAACTATGTTGAAAGTTTAAGCTTCAGAATTCTGTCTGAATATTTCAGGCCTTTCCCTTTACATTCTTCTAGCCCATAACCTGGACAAGATCCTTATTTACAGAAGAAAAATGTCTGGCACTTGGCGTGGGGCACAGTGAGGAGAGTGCTGCAGTTTTTCATGCCGTGCCAAAATAGACAGTCAGTTTTGGTTTGATATTGCTTTATCATCAGTTTACTCATACAGCTAATGGGAGAACACTTAAAAGAAAAAACATGAGTAAAAATCAAGCACAGCTGTAGCAGAACTTTTGGCTCAAGATTTAATGCAAGTATAGTATATTATCACAGCTGTCCCTATAAAATGACTGTGCCATTACAGTATTTTATGGGACAGCTGTAATAATACGATCTTGAATTTTTAAAAAAAATTTTTAAGGAGTGGTTCGGATTTTTGGTGGCTGAACCATATGCAGGTGAAACCTGAGAGAGAATTAAATGTTCTTGATGATTCCTTGGACTTAAATGCATTCTTGCTTTTACTGTGATTCATGGTTTTGTTGGAAAATGAGCCATGATCAGTCACGGTAAGCTCTTCCCTGAACCCCCAGAGGCAGCAGTCCCTGCTGCACATCACTCGGTTCAGCTGCAGGAGCTGCATTTTCACCGTCTGTGTGTGTGTGAGGTGTTTAATTCTGCCAGCACAGAACACAGCAGCTGCCCTGTGCTTCCCGCTCGCATGTCAAAAATCTCACAAAGAGCTGAAGGACACCCAAGGCTTAACCTTGATGGTTCAGTTGCTAACTATAGGCTGGGGTGTGAAATCCGAGTGGGCTCTCCATGGCTGCTCTCCGTGGGTCAGGCTCGGTGCGGGCCGGGCGCTGGAGCCCGGCTGCCGAGGAGCTGACAGGTGCCGACACGAGTCCCAGGGACCGGCGTGTTGCTTTCAGCCTCTGCTCAATACGTGGCTTATAAACTTAAAGTTCCTCCATGTAGCTATTGGAAAAGGGAGGATTTATTTTCCGCAGCGAGTCTGGTGCGTGGAGAAGTTCAATCAGGCACTGAGCTGTGAAGAAAACAAAATTTTTGTCCAGCTGCTTGACCACTGCTTCTGCTGCACGTTGAACGAGCTGTTGGGAGCTGGTGGGTGAGGAACCAAAGGCTGCCTGGGCATAACCCAAAAGGTTTTCCATCACACAGTTGGTTTTTATTGCAGGTTTTTCCTGATTTTGAACTACACGCTTTTGTTGCAGCCTGAACAATGATCTTCACAGCGTTGTTAGGTGTGAGTGGGCCTGTAAAAGTTTGCAAGATCTTTTTAGAGAGCTGTCATGGAAAGCAAAAATGAGAATGATGTGGGCAGGGGTGATGCAATAGTCTTCTGTGCTGCTGCCTGTGACTTGGTCTGTGAAGTAAGGGGCAGCAGTTGGTTGTCATCCCCTTTCTGGTTAATTAGGAGTGTGAGAGGAGCAGAGCTGGTCTGTGGACTCGTGGTTACTGCTGGCAGTAGTGGGATACTGGGAATCTGGACTCCTGGGTTTGGTTCCAGCTCAGAAAAGGAGCTTGTTCTCTTGGGCATGGGCTCCTTTTCCAACTTGACATCTGATTTCCAAACACATTCCTTCCCCACTGCCCTGCCCCCGCTTAGTTCTTGATCTTATTCCTGCTGCCCAGGGCTGCTCGTTTGTAATCTCCTGGATATCTTGGTCCAGTTATAGCTCTTCTGCCCTGCTGCTCTACATAATTTCTCCATGCAATACTGAAACGTCAGAGAAGAAAAGATTTCCATGGCTTGTGTGCAAGATGTCTATCTGCCCCGTTCTAGGAAACAGCTGCATTCCTTAAAGAATCAGCTTTAGACAAGAGAACTTGGATGTGTCTGATAATTCAGTGTTTGTGAAATGCATAAGCAGCAAAACAAGGGTCTTACAATAAAAATAATAGCTAATTTAAAATAAAAATAGGTCTTTTACTTATCCCTGGTGGAAATAAACCTGTTGGTTGTAGTCCCCCACCTACTGCGTGGGTGTTCTGATAGAAGATTAGCAATACAGCTTTTCCTCTTGCTTGTCTCCCTTGCCTGGGGACATTTAACTCTTTAGGAGCATTTTTCTATTGGGACTAGGACTATGACATTCACACAAGTCTGTTCCATTCTCTTCTGTATCCCTAACTTTTCCCCTGCCTGTTACCTAGACAACACAGAGGAAGGAGCTACCTGAGTAGACTTACTGGAGATTAATTCTAAACTGAGAAGAATAAGGGTCAGAAGGGAGACTGAGTGCTCCTGCAGGCTGCCCGTGTTGCTAGAAGAGGGAGTTTGATGTGCTGTGAGCCAGAGGCAATGTGCTGTCATGGAAATGCCAGAGCCTTCAGGAAGCCTGCACTCTCAGGGCAGCGTTTGCAGGTTGGGCTCTTGTGGATTGAGGGCTGTAATGAGGCACCTTGGCTTTGTCCCTGCCTCTAGAGAGAGGGAAGCTGAGCTTTCTTGCAAATACAGCCCTTCTCTTGCTTCAGTGGCTCAGAGTTCTCTTTGGATATATGCTAGACAAGTATTAAATGTTCTGAGGAGCTTACACTGCTCCTGTTTTTGTGACTTGCTGTGCCAAATGATTTTGCAAAACCATTATGGAACATGACTGACTGATTTCTGAAGTTCTCCAAGCACTTAAAATGTCACTGTGGTATTCTGAAACAGCAAGGAACTTCCATTTATTTTAATATTTAGTGGATTTAAAGTACTGTGTTTTGAAACTTTCCCCCCATTTCCTGAAGGAAATTTTGGAATCAAGGGTGAGAATCCCTGGAGAAACACTGAATGCTAGAGCACTTCTTTCAGAATACAGGGCTGTTTCTCTGGTTAGCACAGAGGATGTGGCTTTCCTGCAGCAGAGAAGAATGGCCAGATCACTGGCCCAAAGAAGTACTGGGAGAGTCCCTGTTGTATTCCTGTCTTGCTTGGAGATGCCCTTCCAGCTGTGGAGTCAGTGGATATTCAGCCAGCAGGACAGGGTGTGACAAGGCACTCAGGGCCCACAGCGGTCAGATGGAGGTGCCCAGTCAGTCTCTGAGCTGGGATGTGAATGTCAGCATAAGATACAAATTTTAGGTGGAACAGCCTTAGAACAAATGAGAAATCTAAGTCTGAACATCCTGGCCTTGTCACCTGTTTGAAACCTGAAAGGAGAGGCTTGTTCATGACCCCTGCATTAAAACACTGAGTTAAATATGAGGAAACAGTCCCACGGCATGAGAATTCCATTTTACACAAGTTTAATTTGGAGATGCAAGAACCAAAGTGCTGCGTCAAATCTTAAACCAAATGCAAGACAACTTCTGTCTTGAATTCTTACTTTGTTTCCTCCAAAACTATTTGCTGAATTAACAGAATGTTTCAGCCAATTTAGGAAAAAAAAAATCAGGCTTTCTGAGAAGAAACGATTTTCGAAAACAACATCCAGCCTTTTTTGGTCCAGAGATGCTGATTCTAAGAAGTTTGTTCTTGCTGATTAGGACACAGCAGCATGGTTGTTTTAGTGCTAGCTAATTTAACTCCAGAGTCCAGAAATATCTGTCTATTAGTGTTATGCTTGAATTCTTTTGGCTCTGTTATCTTTGTGTCCACTGCTGTGATGTTTTCTCTAGTGCTCTGATGCTTTGTTGTAGCAGGATTTGGGATGTGCAGAAGCCAAGACTGCTATTTATCCACAAGCTGGGTCTTCCTCCTCACTTTGCATTTCAAAGGTTTCCTCCCTGGGAAAGGCAGAAAGCTTTTTTCTGTTTTTTTCTTTTCCCCTCTTGCAACTGTGGATGGATTTGCTTTTCAAAAAAGATGGATCCTGATTTTGCTAGTTTTCCTGTACAGGTTCTTAGGGAAGGGCTGCTGTTGCGAAGGGCATAAGTTTGCCTGTCAGAGTCTAGCATCTCACTTCATTTGCTGCTGCAAAGTTCACTTTTCTGATCACAGAATATTAATCAATAAGAAAAAAAAAATAAAATAGAAATGTCTTTAGGATTGATTTACCAGGGTGCTTACACCAGCGTTTGCTTGTTTATGTTTTCCTTGGTCCTTATCCATGTGGTGT
Source organism: Aleadryas rufinucha (assembly GCA_013397815.1). Classification (NCBI taxonomy): domain Eukaryota; kingdom Metazoa; phylum Chordata; class Aves; order Passeriformes; genus Aleadryas; species Aleadryas rufinucha. The sequence goes on from VZTH01012701.1 coordinate 31,392, forward strand.
TGTAGTTTTAGTTATTTTCTTTTTTTTTTGTTAAGCATTCTTCCATAGGAATTTGTGGAGCATTCTTAAAAATAGAGCAGATTTTAGAAATGGATCTTGACTTCCTATTATTGGAAAAATTGTTTCTGTTTTCTGCTTCTTGCAACTTTCAAATCTGGTACAACCCAGACTGCAGAAAATCTATTTGAGGTGCATGTGTTGGTTGGCATGTTGTAGTCATCTGAGTTCCCTCGGCTTAAACAAGCCACAGCTCATCATTGCTACATACAAACAAATTATATGAAAACTAAATTAGAAGACAAAACCACTAAATCAGGAATATAGTGAGGAAGAACTACTCATGGAGATTTCAATTTCATGAAGTGTGGTTGTTCTTGCACTGTTTTCCCACATGGATTTAATCTCAAATGTTATGAATTCCTGTGTGATACAGAGGAGGCATTTGCTTGCCTTTTTTTCTTTAAATTCCATTTATGTCGATTGAGCCTTCAAGAAGAATTTATGATGCTCATTAAAAGCAGACCACAGTACTATTTTATTATTTTGGGTTGTGCTATATTTAATACACACTTAGAGGTATATTCCTGATTTCTTTTTTTAAAGAACCAAACATGAACAATGGTATAAATCTACCATCTAGTTAAGTGTCTGGCAATGCAGAAACTGCTGCTTGCAAGCTGTGTTACTATCTTGGCTTGAGGTAATGTAATATGCTGTAGCTATTGAGAGATGCCCCCCAAAAAAGTGAAAGCTCAATGTAAACACGGCCTGAAGTGCAGCCCGGGCCCCTCTGCAGGGCCGGACGCGTTGGGCCAGCCCCTGCCGAGGTTTGAGGAAGCAAATGGCGTGGAATTCTTTGTTCAATTCCTTTAGCTCCTTAGAGTAAATAGGTTTATGGCTTACAAATGTTCATCTGAGTAAAAGTTACCCTTGTTGGGGCCTACATAAGACAGGGTTTGGCCGGAGTCCAGCGCCGCTAATCCCGGTGTCCGTGTGCTCCGGTGTGTCAGGCTGGCTTTGCACAGGTTGCGCTGCCCACTGGGGATGTCTCCTGCCCAAACAGCTCCTGGTGCTCATCCACCCCTCCGAGGGCAGCAGTGAAATGACATGTGAGCTATAAACTGCTGCTCCTTGGAATGTATTCATGTATAATCCTCCCAGCATAAGCTGCGGGATTTGTTTTGCTTTAAGGTATGTGGGGGGGAATAGTTAGGGTCAGCTATATCGAGGTGACCCAGTGAGACGACTGACCACTAAAATAAATGCAAACATAGGAAAAGCTTCAACTCATCTGTCCAAACTCCATCTGTTCTGAACCAGCTCTAGTTAAGGCATGTGATCTGTTGATGGGAAATTCGAAATCAGGCTGAAAAAATGTGAAACCCTTAGACATGAAGGGTGGCAGCACAAGCTATAATTAGTGATGGTTTTTCTTTTTTTTTTTTAATATTGCTTCCTTGTCTTGTTTGGAACTGGGCAATTCATCTAGGGTGACTAAAATTCAGGAATTTGGAGGGGTATAAGCTGTGCCTGGTGTGAAATGCGTAGAGAATCGTTTACAGAAGCACCAGCAAATCCTGGGAGAGTAGAAGGGGACTACTGGGTGCTGGCAATTCTGCACAGCTGGCTCTGGTTCAGTCAAGCTAGATTGCTTGGGATCAGCTCCTTGGAAGCCTTTCTTCCATTGGCTTTGAACAGTACTTAAAATGCAGTAATCCCCTACTGAGTCTGCTCAAAGCTTGAGCAGCAGTGCAAGTTCAGAATTAAAAAGCGTCTTTAAATAGATAAGGGCATGACTGGGCTTAGCCAAACTTTTCTCACGGAGTGGTCTAATGCAAGCACTTGGTTTCAGGGAGCAGGACATTCCATGTAAACACTGCTGTGATAGACCACAACATGTTAGGTTGTTTAGAAAGACAGTAAACATGTTAAAATGATGTTACGGCTTTGGCAAAGTTTGTTTGTTTTCTTTTCAGTTTTTGTAGAGAGTTTCCCAAATGGCATGAGAACCATGTAGCTGAAGTTACAGCGACTCTTTGTGTGAGCTGGGAGCCAGGAGTCTGAATGGACTTACAGATCTGTCATTCATCATTATTCTGGCAAAATAACACTGGACATATGTACCTGTGAAATTGTCTCTCTCTGGAATCAGGCAGAGAGCTGTATACCCATCTTGGCAGGGAAAAAGCTGAGGCTTCCCCTGCTACCCTCTGCCAGTTCTTGCAGGGATCTATGTGGAGCCAAGTGGGAATAGCTTCTTTGCAGACTGGCTGTGAGGGGGTCCTGTGGCCTGTTGTGGGGCTCCTTCTCTCCTGATTTTAATACTTGAACACAAACAGCCTCTTGCACAGGCAAGCTGGGCATAAGAAACATTGGGACCATGTTTCCTAACTCCAAGGATGCCCGGGCTCATGCCCAGGACAGCTGCCTGCCATGGAAAGCTCCAGCTGTAAAAGCTGAAGTTGCAGTTGCAAGTAATTGAAAGTAGGGATTCTTCATGGAAAACCTGAACTATGAGCATCACTGTGACTCCACCTTTAATAGCTTTAATGACTTGTATGTCATAATGAAGAGTGGCATGTGCTGAACAAACATCTCCATAACCTCATTCATTAAGAGGCAAACCTTTCAGTATCTAATATTATGTCTCAAAGTCAAGTAAACAGTGCATTTTGGTGCAAACAGGCTGAGTTATGGAATTACTTACACTGGACGATCATCGCTTTGTGGGTGTGTGTGTGTGTGACACAAAGGAGCAGACAGATGACGAAGTGGGCAGCACTGCTGACCTGACAAGAGTCTGAAGGCCATTTGGGCCAGAGCATGAGGGAATGCTATATAAACACTGATCAAATGAAAATTATAATAGAAAATTAGAATTGTGAAGGGGTAAGAGATCCCTTCAGAAAGAAACAAGCAATGAGCCTCGGAGACTGTATATAAACCACTTTCTCTGCCTTAGGGAAACAAAATTCCTCATGTGGAGCTAGCAAAGGGAGGAAAATAGAAACAAGTGGGAATATTTAGAGCGAGGTTTCTCTTTCAGTTCCCTTGTGCTCTATTTTTATTCTCATATTGCACTCATATTGAACCAGCAGTCACTGGGAGGCTGAGCATGTAGGTGCAGTCGATTGGCAACCACTTGGCTCTGCTCCATGGAGCTGTTCTTGTTGGCAGCCCAGGTTTGGCTGAACACTGCTGTACTCAGGGACCCCCCTCCTCTGCAGCTTTCATTTTCTAATTTTCTTTGGTTTGCTTTGAGTTTTCACCATTATCTATGGACAATGGAAAAAATTGTTAGCAAGTCCTATTCTATTTTTACTAACCATTCCCTTGGAAATGAGTGGCCAGGTGAGATGGGGTAAACTTGTCCATTCTGACCCAGATATTTCTGGGGTTAATTGAACAACAGTGAAAAAGTTCCCGTGTGAAGAGGTGATTGTTACTAAGCTTTATAATTGCCACTGTGGTGCTGAACATGTTTCTGAATCACTGTTTCATGTTTGATAGTGTAGGTGTCATGTTTGACAGGTCTATTAGTGTGTGCTGTGACGCTTCCCCGAGAGAAGGCGGATACGGGCGAGCTCTCGTATCTGAGAGAAGACTTGGTTAGCTGCTTGTCTTCTGTGGATTAGCAGTACTTAAACTCCATCCCAGCTCAACACACAAACTCTGGGGGCTTGGAGCCTCCCATGGCCTCCAGCAGAGCTGTGAAAGCAGCTCTTGGGTCAGTATTAGCCGTGTCACCTGCTGGGCTCCGCACCACTGAGCAGAAAGGGTCTCCTCGGCTTGGTGACTCTCATGTGGGGCCAGCTCTCAGCTGGTGGTGAACCTCCAGGCACTGAATTAAGTTTGTGTATTTGAAAGGCTTGTTCACAAACTCACTCAGGGAAGAGCTAAGTCATCAAAATGTACTGTGCTTCTTTCATGAGGTTGAAAATCTGTACATAAAATAACTACATCTAACTGAAACCAGGCAGCAGAATGACACTGCCCTATTTCTCCAGCTCGGTGAGGAAAAAAAATGAAAAATCATCAAGTTGATGTGTTACTTAGGGTAATTGGAAAAATGAAATTTAGATTAAATTTAAATTCTGGTTTATTACAAGTGCCCTGCAGCACTTCTTACGTAATGAGCAGAACAAACTTCTGCTTTTTCCAAGTGCTGCCATAAACCACATGATTTCCTTAGGTAAAAACTTTGCTCAGGATCTCCATAATGTGTGTGTCCCAAACTAGACGCTAAAAAACCAATGAGTTTTTCGAGTCCTGCTTATGTTGGAAAGTGAAGCCACAGATTTAAATAGTTAACTGTGAGTGTGGATTTATAGTTCAGCTTTCAAAGACCTGGCCTTTGGCAGCTTCCAGGGCAGCACCTTGAGGCTGAGAGCTCCATGGTCGTGCGGCAGGGAACTCAAATGGGTGGCTTTGAGCAGCACTGGTGACAAGGTGCAGGATGCTGCTGGCCGAGGCAGGGACATCTGATCTGCTTCTGAGCAAGTGTGTGAACGGACACAGGTTCCAGCCCACTGTTTTATAGCAGGCAAAATCGGGGTGGTTGTATTTGTGCCCAGCTGCCCGCATAAGTCTCGTCAGTGCTAATTTCAGCCATCCAATTTTAATTTGCTGTCTGCCAGAGCATTGCAGGAGGGTGGGAGGGAGGATATTTTCCCTGATGACTGCTGTTGACATTTGCAGAATAAAAGTGAAGTCAGCCGGTTGTTTGTTGGAGGTTTTGGTGCCTGTAGCAGTTCCGAGCCAGCCGGGATCGCCCAGTGCCTGTCACCCAGCAGGGACCTTCCCAGCTGCAGCATGGGGAAAATTGCTCAAGCTGTGTTGGTGCTGAACTTTGTTTTTTAGGCCAGGGACGTCAGGGAAACCGAAATGATCAATCTTCCTGTACAATTTGGGGAAGCAAATGAGAAGGGATTGTATTCTTCTTTGCTGCCCCCACAAAAAAAGGAAATAATTCAGGAAACGTTCACATACACAGGCAGGCTCAGGGAAGCAGTGACGTGGGAAGGGACTGATGGCTTTGTGTACAGAAGGCATCTTGCAGCTTTGGTTTTCACTAATGGCAGCTACTGCAGAAGCAAGGCAAAATTGGAGTCTGCAGGGGGTGTGTGTGAAAGCTGATGTTTTTTATTCTGGTGTTGTAGACCTGAGGTCCTGAAAAGTACCTCTTCTGTGGCTGGATCCAGGCTCTGTATCTAATAGCAACGAAAATAACTTGTCTTTCCTAGAAGGGTGGTCTTGAACTTGATTTTCACAAAATTGCCTGTGTCATTATTTCAGCAGTCTGGTGAATGCCAGGACCCCAAACCATCACCATTGTGTGCAAGTGAATGGTGGGGACACCTCCCAAGGGGAAGGGGGGGATTGAGGGGACAAAGAGAGTCTGAGTGAGCTGTGTTGGTAAGAACAGGAGCAGATAGAGAGCAGAGATGATGCCAGCAATAAGCATGAGCCAAGACTGGGAAAAAATGAGAGAGATTTGGGAAAATTGCAACATAAAAGATGTAGAGGAAGTTCCTGTGGAGAAAAGGAGGTGAAGCGGAACAGGGAAAGAAGTGGGAGGAGGAGGTGGCGCTTCTATGTGCAGTTAATAGCAGCCCCAAAGAGAGTTTTAATTGGAAACTTATTATAATTACCCACGGTTTTCCTCCCATGCGTTTCAGGAATGCGTGTGGCAGGTAGTTTTCCTTTTGGCTGGCTTACTGATGCAGAGGGCACTGGGTTTCCAGCCAAGTGGCAGATCCGTGTTTGTGTTTACCAGGCTCTGAGCAAACATGTTAATAATGTCATTTGTCTTGGGAGATGACTCTGCAAACTGATTTCAGGTTTTTCTGTAGCAGACGGGGAATGCACTCTGATTCTGCCCTGTCTAAAGCTGCTCGTTTTAACTGTTGAAGCATGAGCTGTTGTCACCTGGCAGGAAGACATTGACCCTAGTTGGTGCTAGAGGAGACCTTGACCTCGTTGGTATGACCCATGGAGGCTCCTTCTAAATCCCCTGGGGGACTTTCTAAGTAGGGAAGGGGGTGAATCTGCAGCTTGTACATTCTTTATGTCTGGAAGGATGAAAAACAACCATGGAGGGTTCCTAAAATTCGTTTGAACTTAGTTGTCCTTTACCTCTTTGTGGGATGCCAGTGCCACGTGCTGGAGAGCTGCTTTGGATGGTGGTGCTCCTTCAGAGGCTTCTGTGAGCGAGGCAGGCACCTTTCTGCTTGTTGGCAAGCAGGGCTCAGATGTTATGGATGCATCTTTCAAATCCCTTTGGTAATTGAAAACAGAACAAGTGGAAACCAGTGGCCACAATTTCACTTAAAAGCATTCACTTCCCACCCCACAGAAAAACCCTTTGGCTGGTGAAAGTGCAGAAATTTGGAGGTCAGTGAGGGGTTGGGTTAAAGCCAAGGCTTGAGAAGTGGGAGCTGTGAAAGTTCCATAGCTTCTGCTGGAAGCACTTGTCTCTGTTTTGTCAAATCACAGAAAGATGTGGGATGGAAAGGTTCTTCACAGACCATCTGGTTCCACCCCCTGCCATGGGTAGGGACACCTTCCACCATCCCAGGTTGCTCCAAGCCATGTCCAACCTGGCCTTGGACACTTCAGGGATGGGGCAGCCACAGCTTCTCTGGGCAACCTGTGCCAGCACCTCACCACCCTCAGTGTAAAACATTTCTTCTCTATGTCCAACCAAACCCTGGCCTGTTGCAGTTTAAAACTGTTACCCCTTGCCTGTCACGACAGATCCTGGTAAAATCTCTCTGTCTTTCGTATAAGCCCCTTTTATACATTGAAAAGCTGCAGCAAAATCTCCGTGGAGCCTGTTCNTTTCTTCTCTATGTCCAACCAAACCCTGGCCTGTTGCAGTTTAAAACTGTTGCCCCTTGCCTGTCACGACAGATCCTGGTAAAATCTCTCTGTCTTTCGTATAAGCCCCTTTTATACATTGAAAAGCTGCAGTAAAATCTCTGTGGAGCCTGTTCTTCTCCAGGTTGTACAACCCCAACTCCCTCAGCCTTTCCCTGTGGAAAGCTTTGGTTTTATTGTGCGGGTTTGTTTACCTTGCAAGCACTAAACCCTTAATAAACAGCTCTTACCTGTCAAGAGTCTTCCTTGATTACATGTCATCAACTGATTTAAATGCCTTTGAAGGGAAGATGCTGACAGACTCCCCTTGCTGGCTGTGTGCCAGAACTGCTTCCAGATCGTTCAAGGATGCTGAATGATAGAGGGAGATCTCTGTGTGTCCATGTTCATCCTCCCAGAGCACGGGTGAGGCTGGTGAGCCTTTGGGGCCAGCCTGGTGGGCTCTGGGAGCTGTCAGAGCAATTTCTCCTGTCTCTGTCCAGAACATGGGGGTGAGGATGAGCACTTAGCAGAGGTGGCTCTAGTTTACCTTGGTGTGCACCTGGGGAACGCTGATGTAAAAAGCATCCAACGTTTTCTGTCTCTTCTTTTTCACTTGCAGGTTTATTCTTCAGCCTAAAGGAGTGATTCATAATCAGCTCTTAGAAAAACAGAGAATAGCCGAAGAGAAAATTAAGGAGTTAGAGGTAAGTTTTTGGCAAGTAATGATGATGAAAGTAGAACGTTAAAGGTCAAGAAGATGCTGTTTGCTACATCTCTTGTTTTTATCTGGTACTTTTCATGCTGAAGGATTGTAACTAGATGAAACAGGGAGCCTGTTACAAATAACCTACAAGTAACTCAAGGCACTTGGTTCCTTTCCTAGCTCTACAAACCAGTAGAGTGCCCCTCTATGAAAACTGGGAGTAAGGGATTCAAATGAGATTAGAAAGAGCAAGGTCTAAAACAAGCAAAAGGATGTTTGTGTGGTTATTTGCAGCAGATAAGTGATGTAAAACTTTGCCAGTGCTTTGGGTATTTAAAGGTTACACTGGCTCAGAACAATTGCACAAATTCATGGAAGAGAAATCCATCGAGAATTACCAAATATGTAGAAATGGCATCCTGCTCAGGAAGTCCCTGAGCTAAAAATGTCTGGAGGGTGGGAAAGTATGAGGAGGAAGTACCGTGTAGGCCTGCCCTGTCCTTACATTCTGCCCTAAGCATCTGCTTGGGGCTGCTGTTGAAGAGCGGATCTGTGGGGAGATGGGACTTTGTTTTGACAATGTGGTCAGAGCACTTCTGTGTTCTTGTGTTTATCTGGTTGGAGTATTCAAGGCAGGGAAGGATATCTAGGAAATAAAAAGTAGTGTCTGCGCAAGTTCCAGTGTTCAAAGAGGCTATCTAGTGAATCTCAACTATCTTCTTGTGGCTGCGTGTACAGCTTACAGTTCTTCTGAGAAGAAGTGCAAAATGTACTTTTCCAAGGCTGTTAGTGTGAGTTTTTTTATAATGCTCCTAAAATATCATTAGTACAAACCCCTGTTTCTTGGTCTTTGGGGAATGACAGAGAAAGCAAAGACCAAGTTGTGTCAAGCTGCTTTTCCCATCTGTTATTGTTTTGGAGAAAGTGATGTGGAGACTGAATAAGTGGAGACAAGCAGGAATAGGAAGTCTGTGTTCAAACCCACTCAGACCTGTGCAGTTCTGTCTCTGTTGTCTCCTACTTAAACTAAAGCAGAAGTTGAGTCTGTATTTTTTTAAATCCCTTCTTAAAACTCAGCCTGCCTGAGGAGCTGTGGAGCAAACCCATCCCCCAGGTGTTGTGTTGCCTGGAGCGTCATCTGTGCCAGACACTAAGGGGGTTTGTGTTTCTGCCCATGAGAACTCATTCTGCACAGGTCAAACAAGTCCTCCATGGACAGGCTGTGTGTCTAAGGGGGTGTGCAGGCAAGGCACAGCCATTTTTATGGTTATGTGGTAAAAGCAATTGTATCCTTGCTCCTTTGGAGCCATCCCAGATGCCAGCGGCTTTGTGCAATGACAGCCCTGCAACTGGGGTTGGAGGACTTCATGGCAGCACCTCTGGGTTTGGAAGCAGGTGGAATGTGGGTGGCAGCACCTCTGGGTTTGGAAGCAGGTGGAATGTGGCTGGCAGCACCTCTGGGTTTGAAAGCAGGTGGAATGTGGCTGGCAGCACCTCTGGGTTTGGAAGCAGGTGGAATGTGGCCGGCAGCCTGTTTATAAACTGCCCCTGGGGTCCCTCGCTGCCAGCTCCAGAGGGCTGTGGTCAGCTTCTTGGCTACTGTGCCCTTCAGCTGTGCCATCTGGGTTTCTTCCTCTTCCTGGTGGGGAATTATCTTACCTCCTGAACTTCCCGGTCGCTGAGTTCAGCAGAATGGATGGAATTTCCCACAAATTATAACCTCTGTCGTTCTTACACAAAGCCTCAGAACTGGCTGCTTCACAAATGTGTTTTTCTGCTTTGTAGCTCCCTGTTGCTGAAACTCTGGTTATGGTCATTGAGTTGAAGTTTCCAGCAATAGTGGCTGTCTCAAAAGGTGGTTGGAGTGGAAAGGTGGTTGCCACATGGGTTGGTTTTTCTTTTTAATCATGAATAGTAGGGCTCAGATTGCCAACACATTCAGAAGTTTGTTTTAAGTGAGCATTCAAGTCCATCTTTTAACTGATTTCCTTCCAGTTGGCTGTGGCAGTTTTTTGAAGAGGGTTTTCCTTAGGCCTGGGATTCCCCATGGAAGAGGACAAGCACTTAGGCTGACAACTGCTGAGATTTCAGGGGAAATACCTGAGTCCAACTCAGAGACCATTTATCACAGGAGCAGGGGATTTTGCTGTCCTGAGAACAAGTTGTGACCGAAGCAGGAAAGAATGTGAAACTTTGTGACCTTGTGCTTTCACCTCATCGTTGTAAAATAAATGTCAAACCAAGAAAGGTTAAACATCCCTCCATTCATTATTAAAACTGGAAGGGTTTTAAAGCTTAGGTTTATATTTTACATTGTTAACTACCTTATAACTTACTCACATTTCTCACTTTGCACAGCTGAATCAGGCTGGTCAGAGTAATCCCCCAGTATCCTATGGTGTGGCTGATCTCATTACACATGTAGCTGAGCTTGAGGCAATTGTGCTTTGCTATGATGACATTATTGCCAAGGGATTGTGAAATGTGTATTTTTTGATACATGCCTGAATCTGAGAAATGCTCTCCCCTGTACCTTGGTGCTGTTTGCAGAGGAGCACAGCACAGAGGGCTGGGTTCACTGCTGAGCTCTTCTGGAAATCCATCCAGCTGCGTAGCAAGGAGATCTCCAGCTGCCTGTTCCTGAAAACGTGTCTTTAACTTGCTCCAGAGGTGTGAGCTGGTTTTGCTGGCATTCACAGCTGCCAGTGAAATTTGAAAACCATGAGGAGTTTTGTCCCTTTTCTCCCTCTGACACTCTCCACTGCAGTACATAATTGCAGTCATTCCCTTTCCCTCTCGTGGATTTCTCCACTGTTGAAGCAGTGCATTGGATTTTTCAAGGCAGCATCACAAAATTGATGGGATGCTGCTGGTTTGGGCCTCCTTGCTGCTCACCACATGGACAAAGCAGCGAGAACAGCCTTGTAAAAGGCTGGGAAAATAAGGCTCATCTGGAACATGCATTGTGCTTGGTGAGAGGAACTGTGTTCTGAAAGCACCAAGGGGTCTGGGTGTGGATGAGGGGGCAGTTAGTTATTCTGCAGAAGTTATTCTGAAGAAAACTCAAGGTAGCTTTACCCTGCTTGTTAAAGCTGTGTGTGGCTGTGAATATATCTAAGTGTATATATATAGAATCATAGAATGGTTTGGGTTGGAAGGGACCTTAAAGATCATCTCACTCCATGGGCAGGGACACCTTCCACTAGACCAGGTTGATCCAGGTATGGCAACCACAGCTTCTCTGGGCAGCCTGTGCCAGGGCCTCACCATCCTCATGGTAAAGAATTTCTTTCTAATTTCCCATGCAACTTTCCCCTCTTTCAGTTTGAACCCGTTGTTCCTTGTCCTGTCACTCCAGTTCCTGGTGAAGAGTCTCTCTGGCTTCCCTGGAGGCCCCTTCAGGTCCTGGAAGGTGCTATGAGGTTTCCACACAACCTTCTCGTCTCTAGGCTGGACAGCTTCAATGTTCTCAGCCTGTCAACTCCGTATGCACCTGTGTGGCATTCTGAACTTCACAACTTGTATCTAATCCTTTGGAATCCAAACAGACTGCCCAGGCTTGCTGGCACAATAGCTGTGCCTGCTGGCAGGCTGTGCCAACGGGGCTTACCCAAACCTCCAGAGATTGGTGCTGTGTGCTCCCTCACACACCAGCGTGGGGCACGTCCTGCTTAGCAGGAGCCATTGGATTTTTCCAGTCCTGATACTATCAAATTCTTGTTGTGTTTCACGGTACAAGGGGTATGTGTTAAATCTATTTTGAAAGCATTCTAAAGGGATGAGCACAGACTCTTTTTAGCTCAGCAATGTTTGTGCAGTATTAGGAGAAAAACCAAGTAATGTTTTTCTTCCCTTGTTTTTAAGGAAACATGATATGTGAGGGGTGGAACAATGCTTTGTTTCAGGAAATGTTATCCGTTTCCATTGTAGGGCTAGATGGATTCTGTTTTTAAATGTGGCATTTTAAAAAGAACAAGCTCTATGATGTTATAAAGACATGGAAAATTGATTCTTCATTAGGGGTGGAGAAAGTGATTATCACTGTGTGCTTTCTCTGATAATATCTGATAGTCCCCTTCTCTCCTGCTATATTCAGCTTGTTTAGTTGTCAGGCGTTGTCAGACTAAATTGCTAAAAATAACAAATAAGGGGGAGGCTCTGCTGGGCAGCTCTGTGTGCTGTGTGCCACTGAATTTAGCTCCTTCGGGAAAAGGGCAAAAGCAACCTGCAGCTTTCTGGTTGAATTGGATTTTGGTTTTCAGCTCTGACCACAACATAGCTGTGTGCTTGTTTCCCAGGCAATTCTTTCTCATGCCTGTGGGAGACTGGAAGTTTACTGCTGCAGAGATAAAGGGTTGGTTAGTTTCTTCTCTGACTGCCTGGAGTAGAAAATATAATCAAGAAAGCTGTACCTAAAGGCTTGATTTCTAATTCAGAAATCCTTCATGCGATCCCTAAAACACCATGTCCAATTTCCCTATCCCATGCAGAAAATGCCTTTGCTCTCCTTCCTGGTGGAGGAAGGAACATTCTGCTCTCAAACACTGCCGTGCTCCGTGTTTAAAGCCTCAGGTGATGTTTGCAAAGTGACAAAGTTGCTGAAGTTACAAAGTGACTGCACTGAAATGCCTCAAGGTGACCACCGACTTCTTCCCCGGTGTTTCCTGAGCACAATCTTGCTCGTGCTGCGGCTTCCATTTCTCTAATCCTCTTTTTCTGGGAGCTTTAAAGTGGCTTTGCTGCAGCCCCGAGGCGGAATGGTGGTGCCCCCGCCGCGATGAGTCGGCTCTGACAGTTGCCACAGCAGCGTTTTCTTCCCCTGTGGGAACAAAGATTTCTGCAGGTGAGGTGTGGCAGGGGAGAAGCGCTGCAGCCTGGGGCAGGTATGGCCGGGGTGGACCTGCTCGGTGTGGCCCCGGCCTCCGACGTGCTCCGGTGGCAGCTCTCCTTCATTTTTTACTGAAACCCTCAGCATGGAGGCCAGTTCTGTGGGTGGCTTTAACGATGTGTAAACAAGCCTCTCGAGATTTGTGGTGCTCTTTGCAGACCACGAAGAGCCCACCAGAAGGTAGCAATTGTTAGGCTGCTCCCAAGTTAGACCAATTTCTTGCAGGGGTTTACAGCGCAGAAGTTCTCGGCGCGTGGTTTGCTTGGGGTAGGCCAGTGCCCAGGAATGTGTGGTGGGCTTTTTAACTAAACAGGGGGAAATAAGGAATGCTCCTGTTTGCTTTGGACAGGGGAAGCCTCAAGAATAACCCTCTGTGCACTAGCCTGGAGCAGAGCAGATTCTACTTTGGATGAGGGTGCTGTTCCCTCATTCCGTTGCTGGCGTGTGTGCACGTACCGGGGGCAGGATTTTAAACACACGTTGTCACTGAAGTTGCCCCTTGTTTCCCTGTGTGTGCATAGGCAAGGTCAGTCCCTCTGCTTGCTGTAGAGGGAGGCAGGACACCTAATGTGGGGACAGGTGGAGTATGGAAGTGAATTTACTGTGTAGGATTGGTATTTGGGCTTGCATGTGGATGTTTTAGGAGGAAGCTATGGGATCTCCACAAATAATGGATTTTAGTGTGAAGATGAGCTGCAGAGCCTCATCAGACCCTCGGTGGGAGCAGGCCAGGCAATACCCAGCATCTTGCATGGCTTTGGGTGTCTGAGGCAGCTGTGGGTGTCTGGGCAGGTCCTTCTGGACACAGACATTTGGGCTTGGTGACGTTCCTGGGAAATGTGTTTCATCTTGACTCTCTTGGCTGGTGTCATCCTGCATCTGAGTCTGTGCCCTCACTGAGGGTTGCTCCTGTGTTTCAGGCTGCAAAGCTGGAGGCTTAGCTTGCTTTTTGAGGGCATGGGTGGTCCAGCTGCCTGCCTGTCAGCTGTGGAGCATCCACAGGCGCTCCTGTGGGAGAGCAGAGCTGTTACCAACGGTCTGCCCTCCATGAGAGCCTTGTTTTGAAGAAAGGAGTAGCCAAAGCTCATTTTTTTTTCCCCCAATAGGTCTGGCTGTCTTACAGGGAGGAGAATCTGTGTTCTCATTCCTTATTTTTGAAATGAAAGATACTCTGAGCAATTAGAAAAATAGGCTTTAAAATGAAAAAATTTTGAGGCGGTTGAGAGTGTAATGGTCACAGAGCTAATGCTATCAGCACAAAATCCTGCTTTGTGGAGAGGCCCTCTGACATTGGACTGGGGCCACACAATTTTAGGTAAATACTGGAGGAATTGGGGCATAGCTAATGCTGCTCTAATTCTTTCTGTTCCCTAAACCGACTCTGCTGATGGTTACATGAAGAACAGGCCTTCGCAGCTGTGAGGAATCATTCACTTCACTTGCTTTTTAATGTTTAAAGCCTCAAGGTCTGTCTTGTTTGTCGAAAATGAGGGTGGCAAAAGGATTGTATTCTTGCAGCTGAACTTCATGGGTGTTTCTCTGTTATGTGACTGTCACCTTTCATCACAGACAGATGGAAATCAGCTGTGTGCAGCCACCACCTTGCAGCTTTTAAAGGCAGCAAGTGCTCCTCAGTATCTGCAGGCAAGGAGGTGGATCTGTTTAAAAGCTGGCTCTTGGTCCTATGTTAGATTTGTTAGATAAAGATCAAATAACAGTATGTTCTGCTTTGAAAATTGTGTAAGAAGCTTGTCATGTGTTAAATAGTGCACAAGTCACTGGTTGCAAAACATGATGTTGGAATCTTAGAGGCACAGGGAGAAGAAATGCTCACATTTCAAAGGGGAAAGGGGATTCCCAGCTCTCTGGAGGGGTCATCTGCCACCTTAGGCCTGGGATGGCTTATAAAAACTAATGTCTCACCACATTTTTATGAAGAATGGTTGTGGGTGATGCTGATTTGAGTGGAATGACATGTGTTTATATCTCACGTGTGTGGGTATGCAGTGGCAAGGCTGGATCTCTCATTTGGAGCAATCATTCACTGCAACAAGTTTTCAGACTCCCAGATGTTTGCAAGCAGTTGTTTAATTAGTAATTCTTTGTTAGTCTTCCCTGTACTGCAGACTGCAAAGTAAGCACATAAACCAGCTGAGAGGGCAAAGGCTTTATGAAGGAAGAACTGGAATTTGATGACTTTGCTTTCACTGTTCTTACCTTTATTTTTAGGTGGATAATTGTAGATTTTAAAAGCAAGAGAATAATTAACGTGGAGGTTGTTTGCTTCCTTTTAAGTCCTTTAGAGGCTAGTTATAGACATGCTTTCAAAATAAAGGCATCTCAGAACTTGTTTTTAGGGTTTTTTGGGGGGAGGGGATTACTCTTGATTAAAAAAACCCCAACAACCTAAGAGAGAAAACTTTTCAAGCACCTCTTGCCAGTACACTCACATTCCTTTGTAATTCAAAGGAAAGTGAAACACATTATCTATTAATAAAAACCCACTTCTTCTGCTGGGTCTAAATGGTTTTGTCCATCCAGGAACCCACATTTAGTCATCTGAGCCTGAAAACATTGCTTGTTTCCTCTGATTAGCATTAAGCTGCCTTTATGGTTACACTGAAATCATTTTAACACCGAGTTGGTTGATAAGTCTGTCGTTTTAGAGCAGGGTCTGATTCATTGTCAAAGCTCTCCTTTGTGCTTATGGCTGCAGAAGTATCCAAAGCAACGAGCTGAGCTGGATGCGGGTCCCTCTCCAAATTCCTCCTTGCATGAGTAATAATTAGTCACAAACCCAGCTCTGCTGTCCTTGCCTTAGTCACCAGGCCCCTGCAGTGGCTCCTGGCTGGCCTTTGTGCCAAGCAGCTCTGGGGAGGGGGATTATCTGTGCCCGATAAACCTCCATCCTGCTTCCATCTCCTCCTCCATCTCGCCTGGGGAGAACAGGAAACGATTATTTGGAAAGCGTGCTCCTGCCTGTTGGAGCCCTGACCCAGCCCTGAGTCAGCTTTACAAAGCCACACCTTGCTCCCAGGTATGCGGGGCAGCCCTCACGTCACGCTTCCTGCTGTCCCCACTGCCCAGGTCACCCCCTGCTCCATCCCCAATGCCTTGGTGGTGGGCATGAGGCTGCTCTGAGTTCAGGGCTCTCTGAATTGGGCAGGGGGATGCTGCCTAGTTGGGAGCTGGCACCATCTTTTTGTTGCTGATTCGTCTTTGGAATTTATGGAAATGATTTTTCCTTTTAAAGTGGCCTTGTTTGGCCAGGACTGCAAGAGCTGAAAGGTGTGGTGTGGTTTTGCAAAAGCCCTACTGCCAGGAGGAATCCCGATGAGCCACACCGGCTCTGCGGGGCCGCAGAAACTGAGGCACTGGGTTAGGGAACTTACCACGTTTTGCAAGAGGCAGTTTGGTGAGGGATGCTTCCGCCGAAACAGAACGTGGGGGTTTTCAGAATCTCTGTGAGTTTCCCCTCCCCAGGTTCTCTGTTTGACCTCACTCTGCTGTCATAACCCTGCTTAGGGCGCAGCATCCGACCTGGAGCGATGTACTCCTGGAAACTGCTCTAAATGGGGAATTGTGCCAAGGAGGGGTGTCCCTAAAGGAATCCTTTGGGTTGATAATACATTTCTGCTGCCACCTACTGAAAGGTTCCCATCGACTTGCTTTTGTAGTAGTTCACATCAGGCTAGGGTGCAGGAGTTCACTGGAATAATCTGTCATTTCCCACTCACAAACAGCAACTGTCTCCATCTCTGCTGGAAGCGCTGTCCTGTGGCTCAGACAGTGGGTCTGTGTGAAGTGCTGCTGCCACGGGGCTGGGGTTGGGCAGAAAGGCTGGCAGGCAGGCTGGCTTTCTGCCCCTTACCTTGTCCCTTCTTCTCTTGAAGGTACCAAGTATGGAAGTAAATGGGGGCTTTTCCAGCTAAGCTTTTTCAGAGTATGTTCCTCAGGGTTTCGAGGTGCTTCAGAAATGATGGGGGAAGCCCTGCTGGTTGTGCTGTGGTAGGAGCAGTACTCGATGATGGTGGATTTGCACCAGCAGTACTTTAGGCAGGTGCTTTTAAGGATTCTCCTGAGCTGGCAAATGTGGCTGTGTGCTTGATGTTTCCTCTTCTACACTCTGACCCAGTTAGTTGTGAAGTGACTGTGGGTCCCCGTTACCTTGTGGAAGGAAGAGATGAGGAAAACCAGAAGGGTCTGAATCATCACTTCTCCTCTTAGGTATATGGCATCATGCTTCTGTCAGCAGCTGTCGTCAGAAGCCAGCTGGGCTCCCTTCCTATTCCAGGTCATTCACTCTTGAGCAAACTCTGGGCAACTTCCTGAGGCAATAACTCTGCTTGGAAAGTCTTGAAGTGTCTCTAAATATTTGGTGGTTGCTGTAGAGTGGTAATTCCCAGTGTGTACATGTGCCACAGTGCTGAACTGGGTGAGGACCAGTGCTGGGTGGACCCATCAGGGCGTAGGGCTGCCTGCAGACCTACCCCACCCCACTGCTGGTGTCCACTATTTTGGCCTCTCCTGGAGCAGGAGCAGCCGGGTGCTGTTCAGCAGGTCCCTCTCCTTCCTGTTTAGGGGTTCCAAGTGAAATCCCATTAAACAGAGCACATGTCCTCAGCACATCCTCTTCCATGAGCTTAGTCTGACTGAAATGTTTGCCTTGCCCAGGGTGTGTGTGCCAGGGCTCGGAGTGCTGTTCTCTGCTGGGAGTTTGGGCACTGCCAACCCCTGGACAGCAGCAGTGGCCCCAAGAGCGAGGGGGGCACAGTTTGCTGTCCTCCCAGGGAAGATCCTTCTCCAGCCAACCATGTTCTCCCAACTCCAGCTCAGGATGTGCTGATCACTTTCCCACAGAGCCCTCAGGGAATGCCAAAAATGGTTGGAGTTAACTTTGGGGGATGCAGAAGCTCTTGGCTAGCCGCAGGTTTGCTGAGGTGGTGTCATGAGATGAGTTGTCTCAGGGCTCCTGTTTGAGGCACTGCATCATGCCTGAAGACTGCAGTGTTCCTCAATGGAAGCCTTCTGAGTGTGAGAGTGGGATGCCAGAATCTGGTGGCTGGTAGCCAAGCCTGCTGAGAGCCATGGGAAAGGAGGTATTCTTTGGGAAAGGACCTGCCAGCTTGTTTTGTCCTCACTAGTTGGGTGTAAAACAAGTTCATAGAAAAACAGTTTAAAAAACAAAAAAAAAAGGGAGAAAAAAACCCAGGCTGAAATGAATAGGCATGTTCCAATACTGGATCCTTAAATATCCATGGAAACATTTTTGTTTGGGCTTAAGCAAATCTGTGTTTGCAGGTCAGAGGTTGAAGCTTTCTTTCATTTGCAGAGGTGACGTGAGAGAAGTGGAATTTGAAGAGCAAAAGTCGATGTTGAATGATAAACCATGACCTGACACAGGAATATCACCTGTGAGTGGGAGGGTACGGCAGCATGGATGGGCAGGGCTGCTGTGCCTGTTCCCCCTGGGAGCACAGGGCTGTTGGGGCTCTTGGAGTGGAGTGGGAATGCTGTGCCCTGTCCCACTGAACCACGGCTCGAGCCAAGGCCCTGCCACACGCAGGGCTGGCGGCGGCCAACCCGCTCTCCCTGAAGGCAGAGGCGTCTGAATCACAGCGCTGGGGGGAAGACAGTGCTTTGATCATCAAAAGCCCATCCAAAAGGAGCTGATTAATAGTTTTTTCTTGCTGTGGAATCTGTGGATGCTGGCTTTTTAATCTGCCAGGAATGCCAGGTCCGGGTGCGTCACCTCGAGGAGCACCGGCCTCTCCAGCAGCGTGATGCAATGGGAGCGGAGGTGGGAGGCCGGAGCAGGAGGTGACTTCCCGCCGTGTCAAAAGGCCACGGGTCACTTCTGTTAACCACAGCTCCTTTTCTTCTTCGGGGCGTGAGCTGTAATTGTATTTGCATTCAATCGAGTCTTTCTGCAGCTGCTGCCAAAAGCAAACAGCGCGGGGCTGCTCCGGGAGCAGGCGGCGCTCGCCACGGGGAGTGAAGGGCAAGGGAGAGCCGGGGCACGGGGCGGTGGCAGGGGCGAGTCCTACGACGTTGTTTGGCTGCAGCCACCCGTGCCAGGGCACAGGCTGGCCACGCTGGCACACCTTGGTCAGGAGCGTGCACAGCGAGGGCTGGCTCGTGGTGCTGCCCGCCCAGCCCCTGGCTGGGGCCGGCCGTGCTGGTGCTTCCAGGAGCCTGCGCTTCCTGCGCCAGCAAAACACAGAGGCAGCTGGGGCTGATGGAACCCCCAAAGAGCCATTGCCTGCAGCCCCCCACAGCTGTGCATCCCACCAGGCCCATTGCATATCAGTTCCCTGCCCTCCCTTCTCCTCCTTGGGGCTGGTGGTGCCTTCCCTGCTGGTCCCTGTGGCTCTGTCTGCGGAGCTGTCAGTGGAACAACCACTCTTCCTTCTGGGAAGGGTTCCTGGGAGATGGATGTGGTTGTCGGATGGGGCTGCGTGAGTGGTCAGTCCTATTTTTGGCTGCACCTCTGATAACGTGGGACACGGTGGTTTTAGTCCATGTAGCTGTACTGAACCACACACAAGTTCACCCCTTGCCCCACACACCTTTTTTAGGAAGGCTGCAGGAAGCCTTGGAGGTGGAGAAGGCTCCTGAGAGCTGGCAGGGGAGAATCTGGGCCAGGTTGGTGACACATCTATACTCAAGGGTAGAAGAGATGCAAAGTCCAGTTTCTGATCCCCCAGGATGTGCTGGGAGGCCCAGCTGGTGGGATTGGCTCTGCTGCCCAAGGAGGGATCTTGCCCTCCATCCTGGTGCCAGACAGCTGTTAGCATGGCAATTCTGTTTCCAGAAAGCAGATTTAGGTGAGAACACTTCCTTTGGGGCTGGTTTTGAGACACATCATCAGGGCTGTGGTTTGTCTCGTTCCCAAGTGCTGCAGCCCTTCCTGCCTGGGGAAGGAGCTGTTGTTGGCAGTGGTATTAGCTTAAAGGAATTAGGAAACTGCAGGCTGGGAGGCATTGGCTGCACTGGTTTTTGGGGGCACCCCCTGTGGGTTTGCACCCTCTCAGTGTTCTGCAGCTGGCCCAGACCTCGCTGGGCTGTGGCAGTGGCCGTGTGTTGGTCTCATGTCCCAGTGCAGGTGGCAGAGCCCTTTCTGTGTGGGGCAGAAGGGGGATCAGGGGGCTGTCACTGCAGAGGAGAGAGTGGATGAGAACTGGTGGGTGGCCTGTGGCAGGAAGAAGTGAGGATGCAAGAGCCTGTCCTGGGCTGGAGCAGGGCAGCTGGCTCCGTTTTGGAGTGCATGTGAAGCATGCTGTCCACCTGGAAACCTGTAGCTGCAAATCCTGCTACCTTCCCACGTGCCCTCCTCCATGCAGCCTCCATCTCCCCTTCCTTGCTCTGTGGGGGAGAAGCTTCTCCAGTGCTGATGGGACCTGCAGCCCTGGGTCATCCCTCCCTGAGTGAGTGAACTGTGCCTGGGTCATGGGAATGCACTGGCCTTTCTCTGGAGTGGTGGGGGCTGGCAGGGCCTGGCAGTGCTGGTCAGAGGCTGTTCCTCTGAAATAAGTTTCAGTAGCACCCCACAAGAGTTTTGTAAAATAATTCTCTAGCAAGAGAGTTTTGTAAAATAATTCTCTACAAGTGGCTGTGGGAGTTGTGAGCCAGGAGGAGGAACCAGCCCCTCGCTGCAGTTGGAGCCCTTGGCTGACACCAGCTGCTTCCTGTTGTGCTCTCTGGGTTTCCTTGTCACTTCCTTGCCACACTCCTGATGACACTGCAGGGGGACAGCAGCACACCAGGTCACTGCTGTGGAGCCTGGCCCTGCTTGTCAGCCAGAAGCTGGGGCTTTTCTGGGAGCTCAGTGTCATGTGGCAACTTCCCCCTGATGCCTTCTCAAAGCCAGGCTCCTTTCTCTGTTCTTTCCTGGAGCTCTGTGGCTCAGGCAGTGGCATCTGGGGCTGGTTTGGCCACCCACCTTACCTGTCCAGAGGCCCACAGGAGCTGGGGGAGGGTGGGGGCAGTTTAGGGCGCTGGTGTGGTGAGTAGGAGCTCTGGGTCAGCAGCTCAGAGGTCATGCAGCCACCAAAGCCAGCAGTGCAGGGCCAGTGTGCTGCCATGTCCCCTCGGGCTGCTGTCATACTGCCTGGCTGCACGACAGTGTCCCCTTGGGCTCCTGACTGGTGAGCACTGGAGCTACAGCTGTAGAAACGAAACCAGAGGCTTCAGAGAGCAGCAGCCACCTTTGGTTTCACGAGGGACCAAAACCAGCAGTGCAGTTTTGGCGTTGCCCTGGCAATTCCCACAGGCTGCACTTGCCACTGGTAGCAGAGGATGATCACCTGGAGCAGCAAACACATTTCCCCAGGGAAATGCAGCAGCTGAGTGGGTGCTGAGGTGAAGCCCAGGAACCACAGGCTGGCCTAAACCAGGGGCTCAGAGGACATAGGGCTAACCAGGGCCGCGAGTGCAAATGAAAGCTGTGAGTTGGAAGCTGGAGGTGGGGTTTGGGACGCAGGGTGGTGTTCAGGGAACAGATACCACCAGCCTGGCAGGTCTGGCTGGACCGGAACAGCCTCCAGCATGACTTCAGAGCCGCGCTGTCGTGTCTCTGGGCTCTGCTGTGAGTAGGCAGAGCGTGTGTCAGCCGCTCGCCTGGCGCTGCTCCCTGGGAGAGACGGAGTTTCCTGTCTAGACCCCAGTAATCGCAGCGAGGAGGGGTTTGCACGCGGGCTCCCGCTCCTTCTCTGGTGATTACCGAAGCAGAACCCGGGCTGCAGTTCCCCCTTCCTGGGGAAGGAGCACCTCGCTTCTGCCACGTGTCTCGGAAAATGTGGCGCCCGTCTGCTCCTCGCTTGCCCGTGCTCCGAGCTGTGGGCTGGAGTGGGAGCCAGCCCCGGTGCTGGCCCCGGCACTGCACTGCCTGGCTGCACGACAGGTCGGGGAGTGTGCAGCCCCCCAGCTCCCCTTGATGCTCAAAGGGTGCTCCTGGAGCCCAGAGATGGGACTCCCTGGAAACTGCTTCTGGGAGGGAGTAAAAGTACCGGGAGCAGCCCAGATTCTTGTGCTTCAAAAATTAGGTGACCAAGGAGAGTGAGGGAAAGAAAAATTCCCTGAATCCTGCCCTGCCTGGGGGTGCAGGTGCTAAGTGCAGAAATGGCATTAAACCTTTGCCATGGGGAGGGCAGAGCCTGTCACTGTGCAGCGTGGGCAGTGTGGGTCCACGTGGGCCATGGTGGTGCTCCTCTGCTGTGCCAGGGTCCCTTGTCCTCATGGAAGTGGGGCCCCCACAGGCACCAGCAAGGCTTCCTGATGGGATGTCTGAAATTCCACTGGGAGGAACACAGAGCCATGGCTGCAGCCTGCCAGCTCCTGGACTCTCCCAATCCTGCTGGACTGTGGAGAGCTGCCCTCTGGAAGTGTCTCCTGCTGCCTGGTGGGAGCAGGAGACAGGGCCAGGGGAGAGGACAGGAGGGCAGGACCATTTCATGCACTAATTTATTGGTGTTTAAAAAAAGCTTTAGTGAAAAATGACCCCCTAGAAGTCAGCTCTGCTGCTGCCACTCTCCTCTGGTCAGCAGAGTGAGGTGAAGCTCAGAGCCACGAGGGTTTTTTGGGCCTGTCTCCTCTTGCTGCCCTTGGACTCAGTTCCCTATGTGTGAAATCCCTCGACGTCTGTGCGGGCAGCGTGGGGACAGCGCGGCGGTGACAGAGCCCTGCTCGTGTGTCACTGAGTCACTGGCAGTGGGAACCTGTGGCTGCTCTTTTCCCTGTGGTTTCCTCAAAAGCAGTTCCTGTAAGCGAAAGGGACCCCACGTGCCTGGGGACCATGGAGAGGGACAAGGAACCCTGGGCCATAACCCCGGCCCTGGCTGTCATGAGCAGCCTTTAGTGTTTAAATTTTAAATACAAACCCTTCAGCCTTTAGAAGCCTGGCTGGGAGAGATGTCCCCAGGGCATGGGCATTCCAGCTGAGTGTGCAGCTGTGCCAGGGCAAGGGGACAGAGGGGCAGTGGTGGCAGCAGAACTGCTCCATGGGCTAATGGATGTTCAGCATTACAGGTCCCAAGTCCCATGGGCTCACAGAAGTCAGGGTGAGGCTCTCAGGGCAGCGTCAGCAGTTCTTGCCCTTCACCTGCCCTTGGTCTGGGTGGGCTTTGGGGGCCACTGCTGCTGTACTGGGCTCCTGGCACTGGGGAGGTGACTGGTGGAGCCTCTGGCAGGATGCTCTGGGATGAGGCCTGGACTCCTGGAGTTTAATAACAATCCTGCCAGTGCTTACTGGGAGCTGGCATGGCCCAGAGCAGGGCTCTACAGGGGCAGCACGGGAGCCTGTGCTCACAGCAACACCAGAGACTGTTGTGTCTGTTGTTGGGAAACCCAGAGAAAATAGTCAAAAGAGCCAAGTGCTGATTTTTCCAGCCACAGAGGAGCACCCAGACTAGCAGGAAAAAACGCTGCATGCTGAATTCCTATCTTGGGATGCACGGCTTGGGGCTGCTTCCCTGCCAAGCCCAGCCTAATTACAGATGATTAAGGAAACACGTATTTGGTGAGGATGCCAGGGAATTTCTGATAGAAAGGAGGATATAGGGTTAGAAAATGGCCCAGCTGGGAAAAAGCACCTTTTGTGCCCAAGGAGAGGGTTTTGCTGTGTCTCCATCAGGAGGCCTTGGCATGTCAGTCCCTCTCTAGGCTGCAGGAGTTATAGCATCTGATTTGATTTCCTTCCTTGCTGAGGTTCATGGCTCCCACTTTTTGCAGTGCCGCTGTTGCAACAGCCCCAGCAGCTCTGGGAAGGTTTCAGGGGGGAACAAAATTCAGTCTGTGTAAACATTAACCTGCCCTTGTGCCTCTGGGAATGTGTAACTCCTGTCCTCACAAGGGACACCTGCAGTGTGATGGGTGCCCCAGCCAGCACCCTTAGCTCTGCCTGGGTGGGTTTGGGCCCTGGTACCCAGGTGTGTGCTGGCAGGGCTGGGGGGATCCTGATTTTCCTCTGGTTTCTGCCTTGCAGCAGAAGAAGTCGTACCTGGAGCGGAGTGTGAAGGAAGCAGAAGACAATATCCGGGAGATGCTGATGGCCCGCAGGGCGCAGTAGTGGCACCCCTGGGTGCTCTGGGCTGATCCCCATTGCCTGACCCCCCCACCCCACCTCATTAAAACACTGCTGTGGCACCCAGCTCGTGTCTCTGTGGCTGCTCTCCCTACACGGGTGGGATGGAGAAATGGGGTGATGGGAGGAGTTGGGGTGAGGGACCTGCAGGGAATCCCTGCTGTACCCTCATCGTGTGGCCACCCCCTGCCTGCTGCCTGGTGTGGGCATGGGGGAAGGTCCTGCTGGGGAGTGGTGGTGGGGGAAGAGGGAGGTGGGCAGGGCTGGCACAGGCACAGACACCACCAGGGACATGGACACAGCCGTGAGCACAGACACAGACATGGGCATGGGAAGCGGCTCAGGCCAGCCAGCCTGCTCCAGGAGGTCATTCCCACTGTCCTGGGTCATTCTCTCTGCCCTGGGCCCTTCCCGCTGTCCTGGGCCGTTTGTGCTGTCCCAGTCCATTCCCGCTGTCCTGCTCCATTCCCTCTGTCCCAGTCCATTCCCGCTGATCCTAGGTCATTCCCGCTGTCCCTGTCAGTTCCCTCTGTCTCTCTCCATTCCCCTGTCCCTCTCCATTCCCGTCGTCCCGCTCCATTCCCTCTGTCCCAGTCCGTTCTCGCTGTCCCAGTCCCTTCCCCTGTCCCGCTCCATTCCCGCTCCATTCCCCTGTCCCAGTCCCTTCCCGCTGTCCCGGTCCCTTCCCCTGTCCCGCTCCATTCCCTTGTCCCGCTCCATTCCCCTGTCCCGCTCCGTTCCCCCTGTCCCGCTCCATTCCCGCTGTCCCATTCCCGCTGTCCCGCTCCATTCCCGCCTCTCTCCCGCAGGCCCGGCGGTGCGCGGCCGGACATCGCCACCGTGTGGCCCTTGTGGGCAGCGCACCGGCCCGGCCCCCGCCGCTCTCCCCAGCGCCTTCCAGAGGCTCCCGGGCTCTTGGAGCTGGGCGTTTCCAGGTCCCGCCGCCGGCCCCCCAGGCTGCCATCCCATAGGCACGCGGGGCTGTCACACTCCCAAGCCGTGGCACCTGGGTCACCACACACGGCCCCAGCTGCAGCCACATGCTCCACTCCTTCCCCCCACCAAGGAGGGCGAGCCAGGGACTCTGCTCCTGATTCCTGACAGCTGCCAAGCTGCCAAGGAGGTGACAGTGACAGGGAAGGAGACAGTGCCCATTCCCAGGGCAGGGACCTCTGGGAACCAGGCCACAGACCTGAGCTTACGGCTGCAGAGGGGCAGCCCGCTGAAGGTGGCTCCTGGGGACAGGGGAGGGCAAGGGACTCTCATCAACCCCGACCACATCAGCTTACCCCAGATCAGAGCCCCAAACTGCACTGCTGAGCCGAGAGGGGAGCTGTACAGAGCACCCGGGCTGCACACCCAAGGGACAGCGAGTGCAATGCCCTTTGCAAACAGCTCTGAGATCCCTGGGTGAGCTCCAGGCAGTGCCTGTGTGTCAGGACCCCAGGGTCAGCTCTGCTCCCAAGGCTGGGGGAGAAGCAGGGTGGGACACACCCCCATGGAACCAGCAGCAGCTTTTCCCCACTTTTCTGCAGCCAAAAGCTTTTTATCCCTTTTCTGGCCAGGCGTGCCCTGGAACAGCTTCAGCTCTAAATCCTCAGCACTCGATTAATCCATGGCTTGTCTCTTCTTACCCATTAATTTACCTCCCGCGAGCAGCACGGGATGATGGATCACAGCTTGGGACCAGCCCTTCCCCAGGAGCTGCTGGTGCTCAAACACAGCAGCTCAGCCTGTGCTTCTCCCAGCTCTGCTGGCCCAGGAGCTGCTGGAGAGGGCCCTGGTTCCAGAAGGGGACCTGACTGGCCAGACCTGCAGGATAAAAACCTGACTGTGCTGCCCTGTGTGGGATGAGGGGGTTGGAGATGCCACCTACAGAGTCCGTGCCCACAGGAGGCCAAAGACAGACAGCACCAGGGGAAATGCCCGCCCTGCAGACAGATTTACTGAAACAGCCGGGACCTAGTGAAGAAAATCAACTGTTGGCTTTAATTATTGCGTATGTCTTCGTCTCTAGGGCTAGGAAAATCTCAACTGGTAAATATACATTTCATCAGAATGCCTTTGGCTGAAATACACCATTAGCACATTCTTCAAAGTTACAACAAAAGTCTTAGAAATGTTAAAAAGGGATTTTTTTTTTCCTTTACTAAAATAAAGGAGTGCACCCCCCACCCCGACAAGGCGCTAGGACGGACAGACGGGAACTCTTGGCTGTGCAAAGCAGAGCGTTGATTACAGTAACAGAAAGAAGTCGGGACAGGAGTGGGGAGCCTGCATAGCACTCGGTGAGCGGCGGGGCGGCAGCGGCGTCAGGTCAGCATGTCCCAGAGGCAGCAGCAGCAGAGCGCGGTCCAGCACGCCGTCAGGCAGGCGCTCTCGCCCGTGTCGTCCCTCCGCCGCTCCTCCACGACGTACACTGCGGGCAAGAGGGGCCGGTGAGTCGGGGCAGCGGCGCTGCCGAGCACAGTCACAACACACAACTGAAGAGCACAAGAACCAGGTGTGGCCCGGCCCCCAGGGCAGCGCTCCAGGAGGTGCCAGCTCCCCCAGCTGCAAGCACTGCTGTCCCCCTTCCCTCTGACCACTCCATCACAGCACCTGCAGCCCTTGCTCCAGGAATGTCAGGATGGAGGCACATCCCTTCTTCCTTTGGCCCCACGAGGAGGTGGCAGCGCTGTGCCAGGCTGTGCTGGAGCAGGAGAGGTGCCACGCACTCTCCTCCCTCAGGAGCTGCTGTCCCTGCCCGCCCCTGCAGAGCCCAGGCTGGCACCTCCCAGCAGGAGCAGAGCAGGACCTGATGCAAACCTGGCTCCCTGTGCAGGGTGAGGCTGCACGACCTCCAGCCCACAGCCCAGGGCAGGGCTGTGCCCAGGGCCAGTCCCTGCCACACCCGCAAGGAGCGCAGAACAAGGTCCATGGCTTGTGAGCCCGGCACCCTGGCTGCCTCTTTCATCCCTCTGAAAGGGTGGACCACAGACCCATCCCATCCTATCCCAAGGGGAATGTGTCCCATGGCAGACAGGACTTTGGTCAGGCCCTTCCCTCCTCCCTGCCCACAGCCCCAAACCTGCACTCAAAGCCATGCCTGGGAGACTGGCAAGGAGAACACGGAGGCTTGTGAGCCCTGACCTCACACAGCAGTGTGCCAGCAGCTCTGTCCACTGCCTGTTCTCCATGGAGAGGTGACCCAGGGGCTTGGTCTGGGCTTTATTTTCCTGGTGGATCCAGGAGCTCTGAACAAGCAGCTCTCTGATGCATTTGTTTGCTCTGAGAAGGTCCTGTTATGATCAGTGGAGGCAAAACACACACCAAATACTCTGAGAGTCCTGTGTAAAATGGTGACATCCCTGTGCTTCCAACCAGCTGCCAGGTTGCCGTTCAAGCTGTCCCACCTCTGAGCCATGGGGAGCTGGATTGCTGCTGCCAGAGCACTGCCATACCCAAAGCTCAGGCCCCAGTGCCCTGAGACATCCAGATCCACACAGCAGCAGGAAGCTGCCCCTTGCCAGTTACAATCAGCTGTCCAGGACTGCAGGGATGCAAGAAGTGTTTGCCTGAAGTATTTATGATTAATCCATTAGAAGTTTTAAGCTACAGCCAAGTGTCAGGGACATGCCAACAAAGCATGTTCAAGGCATGTACAAAGTGCTGTTATGAAACACCTGCTGAAATATTAAACGAAATGGTTTTCCCAAGCTTGGGCCTGTGCAGAGGGAGCCCAGAGCTCTCACCACGGCTGCTCAGCTGACTCGTGTTGGATGCTGCCTCTCCCCACAAGAGGGTCACAGTGCCCATGGGCATCACCCCTGTCTCTGTCCCTGTCAGTCCTCTGGCTTTGCTGCTGTGCCGTGTCCTGGAAGGGGCTGCCCACTAACAGCTGGGGGCAGGACTGGGACAGGGCAAGGGACAGCAGCCATGTCAAGACCTTTCCAGGACTCCCCATGGGTTTGGGGTGAGCCTTTCTTTTACAAACAGTGAAACAGCACTCATGTTTGTTCCCTCTCTTCTGCAAAAAGCTGGAGGCCGTTTAAACCAGCAGCACATTGTGGCAAAAGCACCTTTCTGCAGAAACCCTCTGAAAAAAAAGCTGTGGTTTTCCCCCATGGCAGGCAGCCGTGGTACCTTAACAAACCCACTCACCTTCCAAGTTCAAGGAATGCCCCGAAGACAGCACCTGAAATACACATTTGAGAAGTTGCTGCCTTCCACTGCAGAGCTCCTCTCCAAGGAGAGGAAGTCTCGAGGGCAGCTCTGCCTCTGCCAGCTCACGGGAGCTGCTGCAACCACTGCTGCGGTCTGAGTGTGCTCACCATCAACACTGGAAACTTTCACACTTGGAGAGCATCTGGGCAATGCTCTGAAGAGAGACAGCCACCCCTCCCTCACAGTTCCTGAAGCTTTCTTTGAAGGCACATCAATGCTTCAGGAGTCGCTGTCACCACACAAATTGCCAGGGAGATTTTAACCACAGATACACAGCATTAATACCAAACAGCTTTTCTCATCTGGTGTGGGGCTTGCAGAGGACAGGAGAGCAGCACAACAGCTGAAGGGTGGTCAGCTGTTCAGCTACAGCTACCAACCAGCTCAAAGACAGGCTGGATGAACTGCTCCCAGCCCAGCCTCTCACTGAGCTGGAGACACCCTACACCAATCTGCTCATTTTGGACACCTGAACGTTGGCTTCAGAGCACTAACAGAGTGACACAAATACCCGAGGACATCAAGAGCACGTGGTGGCACCTTCACCCACTCCTCCCAGGCCATGCAGCAGTGCTGTACACACAGTGTCAACCCCCAAACACCATATCCAAACCTCCTAAAAGCATTTTGTTGAGAAGTCTTGCACAGCCCATGACTGATGTGAGTCCCCCCACAGCTTCCCACCTGACTGCAACCAGCAGGATTCCACTGACAGACACATCAGGTTTTCTACTGGGATACCTTTGCCAACAAAACCCAATCCACAATCTGCCAAGGAAGGGAATCGTGGCTTTTGTGAGATTCCTCAGTGCCTCCAAGCTAAAGCCACCCAGTTTCCTGTGGTGAGCCTTATTGGGGACCTCATCAGCTGCTTTGTGCCTCTCTTTTGGCCAAGGTTGGGCACTCCAACCACCTCCTACAGCACAAAGGGTCCTCGCCACTATGAGCAGAAGCCTGGTGGTCCCAAAAAGAAGAGAAATAAGGGTGATTTCTCTTGGAGGCACTAGACAGCACTCAGTTCTAGGCTCCAGTTTTGATGGTTCCATTGTTTTTTCTAAAACAGGATGGGAGAAGGCATAAGCTGAGAGACCCTCCCACCTCCTAATCAGCCTCAAAGAGTGTGGAGCACAATGAATCATGCTTACCCCGAAAATGGTATCACTCCCTGTAATCATACAGTAGTGGCCTGCACAAACCAGTGCAAATAACTCCCACTTTGTTTTTAAAACAAATACTACAATACCTTCTTATTTCATGTACAGTCGACTTTATCTTAAGCATACACATTTTGTTTCTTCTCACACCTAATTGATACGTTAATCATTAGCTCCATGAGGGAGAGGAATGAGCTGTACTTTTCACCCGGTTTGGCATAAACTAAAATCTTGACCTTAGACTGCAGTGCCCCTTTATTGCAGTGCTTTACTGGGTCTGCAAGGATTGCAGTACAAGGGCACTGGCTCTGATGCCAGAATCGATCCATCCTCTCCCAGGGTCCACACACAGACATCACAGTCAAGGTACCAACTCACCTGCATGGGGGTGGTGATGGTGCCTGAGAGCCCTTGAGCTCCACGAGCTCTCCCAGAAGTCCTGCTGCACATCACAGGGGCCAGGCCCTTGCCTGGGCATTTCAGGTATGACAGGAATGACATCCAAGCTCAGAGAAGCCAGCACGGGGCAGGCTCAGTGCCTGGGGAGCAGGAGGTGGAGAGCAAAGCCCAGCACCCACCAGCTGCAGGGACTCCCCTCCTCTTAACGTGGGAGGGCTCAAATCACACTGCCCTGAAGTTTATTTTCCTTTAGCCCAGCTGTGTGCCAGCACAGACCCCTCACCTGCACTCCTGGCTGTGAGGCAAGGCCTGGGGCACATGAGAGGAAGCAGCAGTGAGCAGTTTACAATCACTGCCACTGCAGCCCCAAAACCCTCCCTGTGCTATCAGAATGGCTGTTTGCCATGGGAACAGCTGGTCAGAGCAGTATTTGTTAATACCAGAGTCTCATCTGGGAGGGAGCACACAGCAGAGAAGGGAACCATAAGCCTCTTCCCACTTGTCAATTAAGTGGGTTTTATCACAAGCCACTTCTGCACCAAGAGCTTTGTTTTCACCTCTTCAGCGAGCAGGAAGTCTTGCTTAAAACTGCTCACCACTGCTTAGAATGATTTTGTGCTGCCTGAAGGAGACTGCTAAGTCAGGTCAGCCTGTGCATCTGCTTTTACCTTCAAACCATTCTCACCCAGGTGCTCAGAAAGCTTTTCTGTTCAGGATGGAGGCCAGAGAAGGGAAAGTCAGCACAAGTGACAGTGACAGGAAATCAAATGTCCCCGAGCCCCTCTTTGAGGTGCACACTCTGGTCTGCAGACCCAGAGCTGCAAGAGGAAGGAACACCCAGCCACGACCTCCCAGACATCCACTTCTCCTGAAATAAACCCCACACAGGCAGCAAGTGCGGAAGAAGAGATTTCAGGGCTGGGGAACAGGGACTAAACTTTGGTATGAGCTGCCACCAAGACTGTTCTGTGCACCAGGCCTCCAGGGCACAGCCTGGGCACAGATGAGATCTAACTCCCTTGGCAAGGAAGGCATTTAATTGTTCTTTCTCCTCTCTGGGGGTATTTGCTCATGCCTAACAGCTTCAGGCCTGTTATTTCCCAGCCCCCCAACTCTTTCCTGCCCAGAGGCTTTCACTGTGCAGTCTCTACCGACACCACACTCAGATTTCAGGAAATACCTCAGTACACTCCTGAAACAGATACCACAGCCAGATGGAAATTCAATAGCCCACTTCCAAGCAAAAATCTTCCAAAGCTTCAAAATGCTCAGAACAAGTTTCACAACTCCCAGCTCCAAGCACCAATGGCTACTGCCAGAGCCACCTGAGCAGAAACCAAGCGTCACGGAATGAAAACACCACGGAGTACAGGCAGCTCCACCTGCAAATCCCCCTCTGCCACCACACAGCCACTGCTGACCCAGCCCAGATTTCAGCCTGGGCTCAGGCAGGAACAACTGATCTGCAACTACTCCCACAGGTATCAGACCTGCCCTCTTCCATGGCCACACGCCTAGGTTCAGCAGCTTCGGAAAATTCCTGCCTTTCTGTTCCTGTAAGGCTGAGCAGCTCTGACACTCACCCTAGAGAGCTGTTTCAGCTTTCAGGAAGCTGAACAGGCCACGCATTTCAGGGAAATCACTGGGCAGGTGAGCCAAGAGAGCACTTTCCAGAGCCAATGGTGCACTGGGAAAAGCTGTTCCCCTCTCACACACCAACCCTGGGCGCCAGGCACGGGTTAGGGCTCGGCAGGAACCACGCAGAAGGTTTTCTTGCAGCTGAGCTCAGGGCTGGAAAAGATGTTGTTCCCTCACCTGAACACACAGGGATGGGATTAAGAGATCCTTGAGATAATGGAAGTGATACTAATCAGCATTTGTGGCGTATCAATGTGCCTGGGAAGGATTCAATGTCTCTAAAAGGCAGGGATACAAGCATTTCTTACAGGGGTCGGCACACCTTCTGCAGCCAGTGCTCAGGTCTCTGCAGGATGTCAGCAGGCATCAGGCAGCTCTCCAAAGCACTACAAACCCCAGCACACATGTTAGAAAGCGTACAGGAGACACGTCATATGAGAAACAAACTTTCCCTCAGCTCAAATGTACAATAATTCAGGGCTTCAGAGCCTTCAGCTAGCTTCTAGACTACAACAGATGAGAGACAGCTCCCAAAACTACAGATTTTGAGAACTTCCCCTAACATTTTTTTAAAAGTCAGTAAAATCTGAATTTACTGTTAAAGCAAGGAGATGTTTTTAACCTAATCAGCTGCAGGGTTAAGGACCGCACAGTCCTCAGCCTGTGTCAGTGTTTACACTGAAAACCAGCCTCAGTCCTAGAGTTAAACAAGACCTGCCTTGGAGGGATTTACACAGCACAAACTTCATCTTACAAGGGTCTTGCAAGCGTGCTCTGGGTGACTGACAGGAGGAGGGACAAAGCCCAATTTAAATCAAAGGGAACACGCCCAGTGAGATCCTCCTCGTGCTGTCCCACAGGGTCAGGTACCACAGCCTGTGCAGTGCTGGGAAAAGGTTGTGCATGATTTCCTCCTCACCCAGCCTGGTGCCCAGCTGACAAGGACTGGAACAGCAGCCTCGTTAAATTCAGCCCTCAGTGGAGCCAGCTTTGGCCTCCTGAGGCCAGTTTGTCTGAAGCATGTTTTCAGACACCAGACCTGAATTGGGAATAATTTTCTTTGCATCAGGTTTTTATCAGATTACTCCCTCCTTGAGGGTGAAAAGCAGTGAAGGTGAGGTGAGACAGCAGCCCCAGGACTGCACTGTTTGCCAGCCAGCAGCCCCTGCTGTTTGTGCAGCCAGGGACAGAGGGAGGCATGATACAGCAGTCCTGGAGGAGAGAACGCTGGGTTTTAAAGCACATAAAGAATGAGAAGCAGATAAGAGCACAACTGCCAAGCAAGATTGTTTGTTTCTTTTTCTGGGCAAGACTCCAGCATCTGGAGTTGCAGCTCCTGAAGGTACAGGAACAGTTAAACTAAATGCTCCAAAAGACTACTTACAGACAGAAAGCCTGTTCTCCAAATTAACTCCTGCTGGGGAAGGCTCAGCTCCACACAGTTTGGGAAGCAAGAGGGTAACCACAGAAAGGCACTGGAGAGCCTCACCAGAATGATTCTGATCCCCTCCTTTCCACGCTGAGCCAGGTAAAGAGGAAAAAATCATCCACCCCTCCAGCAGCAGGCAGTGCCTGTATCTAGGTGACCTGTTTATTCTGCAGCTGGACAAACATTAGGAGGCAGACAGCATCACTGTGACTATTACTCTTATCGCAGCCGGCTTTGCTACAAGTAACCAACCTCCAGAAATAAGATTTCCGCCCTGTGTGAACAATGGCTCAGACGCAATGCTGAGCTCTGTTTGCCTGCAGTGCCCTCTGACAGAGCCTGGTTCCCTTTGGCACAGCATGGAACAGCCTCATCCATTACGTTGGCAAGTATCAGCAGGGAGGGGGGCAGAAATTAAGCTGGTCAAATTGCTAACATCAGCTTCTGCTTTTAAAAGTAGTATGTCACTTTGTACTTTGGCTCATTCCACTTCTTTTCAAAGCATACCACTATCAGCTGCATTACATTTCATCTCTAATTTACATGGACAAGAAAGTACCAGCTGACCAGTCAGCAGTTGCTGTGGTTTCCTCATGCCAGTTGATAACAAATAATGAAAATACTGGTGGGGAAATGAGATATTTTCTGGAATGAGATATTTTCCTCCTCCTGAGCAAGCCTCTGCTGTAAAGAAGAACCTGCTCCATACACAATGCTGCACACAGGAACCACGTTCCTAAAGCTGTGTGTTTCCCAGCTTTGTTCTGGTGCAGGCAGGTTCCCTTTAGCCACACCAAGCACTGTGTGGCACATTTACTCTGTTCCAGGAACTCACACCCACATGGACAGGCACGGAGACAGCCCTCAGCCTGGGCAGCAGGAAAACTGCAGCCAGAGATCAGCACCTCAGTTCCCAGCGCTAGGAAGCTGAATCAGACACCCTTAAGGATAATGTCCCTCAGGCTCAGCATACACATTATCATCTCTAAAGGCAAAGGTCAAGTTGTTGATTTCTAATGAACAACAGCCAATCAGTTGCCAGCCCTTGCAAGATGTAAGAGGTGGGGTTTCTTTGAAGACTAAGCCTAAAAGCCACCCATCCAAAAAAATAAACCCATGAGGTCTTCCGTGCCACCTCAGCAAGTCACCAGTGAGTCTCCAGCTCGCTGCTCCTTCATGTGGAGAAAAAACATGCTTTGAAGCCTTTCATGGCCTGAGGTAGCTGGGGTGACTCTGAGGGGGTACAAGCTTGCACACAGTGGCCTCCATCCCCTCTGGGAGAAGGGGCCAAGGAACACTGTGATCAGCTGCAGACTCCCTGTCCCACAGGGCCATATGGGGGTGGCCACATGGCAGTCATATGGCCACCACCACTGTGTCTTAACACATAACCACAAGCTGATTTCTGCACCCCAGACGTCCTCGTGGCTGGCTAATCCTGCACAGACAGTCCAGAGGGGAACACATGTGCTCTCCTTGTTCAGAGCTCTTCTGGACTGCAGCTTCCTCCAGCAAGCCCTTAGGTTTGTCCCCCAGTTCAGTGGCATATTGAAAAGGTGGTGACATCTTCCCTTCCTCACCTACTTGTAGCAGTCAATGCTCACTAAACAGCAAGAACTTTCTTTCCTACCCTTGCCAAGCATAACCCCAGCAAGAGGGGCTGAAGTCTCCAGCCTGGGCTTACAGCTCCCACCTCCTGTGGAGGCAGAGAAATGGGTGCTGTGGCTGGGGAAAGGTAGGCTGAAGAGGCACGTGGGCAGCGTGACTCAGGCCAGCGCTGCCCAGCCTGGAGTCCTTCACCAGCAGCCTTTGGAACAGGCTCAGAGCTCCTGGGCAGTGTGGGTGACAGAAACAGCACTCAGGCTAAGCTGCTTCCCTGTTACATCTCAGATGCAGCTTTAATACAGAGAGTGGGGCATGTGAGGTTTTTTTACTTCTCCAAGGGCCGAGTGGACAGGCTATGTCCATTGCTATTCCTGACAGGCTCCAAATTAAGATGAAAAAACACCATCACCATAAAATGCTACTTTACCATCAGATTTCGAGAGCTCAACAGTAATTATTCCCATCTGTGTGATCCACTCAAGACCAAAATATGATACATAATTACTTCCACACATTAGCAGTAACACATTGGCTACGATCTACAACATAAGAGACCGCTCTGCAGTTTGCCCACACAGTTAAATTATGTAAAGCATAAAATTTAAAGTACAGCAAATTTCCTAGTTTTCACTGTGGACACACATTTGTTCAGAAACACTAATGTACTGCTTGGAGTAGCTTAATTCATTAGATTAAGCAAAGTCACGTAGGAGAGCAAAACATCCGCTCTGAAAGGAAAGCATCCCCACAGTAGCTCTTCACAGATAATTGCTTGGAAACACCACAGGAACTGACAAGCCACATGAAATCATGCTAGACCAGCGAGGCTGACTGCAATGACTTGATTAAATTTAGATGTCAGTTTTTTATATTAGAAGTTCAGCCACACCAACAGATACATGGCATTAGTGTAACAGATTTATAAAAAAACAGCTTTTTCAGAGACATCCACTCTAAATTAGACACTCCTGGGCTTCTTAAACAAAGCCCCATTGAAAGCTCTTTTACAGTGTCAGAGGACAAAGATCAGGTTCCAGTTTTAGAGACTGGCCAAAAAGGAGCAAAGGGAGAAAAAAAGGGTATTTAACAGAAGGAGAATGAAGAAAAAGAAAGCTTTTGCAGACAAATGCAAAGTTATAGCCCTGACTTCACTTTGCAGACATTAATAAACGTGTTTAAAATAAAAGTGTTTAAAATAAATGTGTGCCATCCAGAGGGACCTGGACAGGCTGAAGAGGTGGGGGCATGTGAACCTCGTGATGTTCAGCTGGGCCAAGCAGAAGCTCCTGTACCTGGGAAGGGGCAATCCCCAGCACAAACACAGGCTGGGTGGAGAACGGATGGAAAGCAGCCCTGGGGAAGGCTTGGAGGCAGGGTGAGGTGGAATATTGGGAAGAAATTCTTCCCTGTGAGGGTGGTGAGGCCCTGGCACGGGTTGCCCAGAGAAGCTGTGGCTGCCCCATCCCTGGAAGTGTTCAAGGCAGCAGAACTCTCTCAAAGCCACACTGTCCAAAGGAACAGTCCCTGTCTCCCTTCAGCCTCTGCCAGCACATCCTTTTGTGTGGCTACAGCAGCAAAGCAACACTGGCACCAACCAAAGATGTTCTACATGGGAGACAAGGAGTTTTCCCCTGCCCAGCACTAAGAAACATCTCTTAGTCACCTCAAAACCCCAGGGAAAACCCTGATTACACTTTGAGTCCATGTGATGGAAGTGGTGGGAAGCATCACCATGCTGCTGCCTCCCCCTCCTCCTCAAAGACAGGGTTCTCACTCTGTTACAGAGGAAGTTGAACTCATGATTTGCCCTCAATTCAGGTTTTTCTTCACTAACACCAATTGCTCACTGCTTAAATTTGGGCCCTTCCAACAGACCCACACCGGACTGTTCAAACCCACTGAACAGTCCACCTCTCTCAGCTTCTCCTCACAGAAAGGAGGAGAAGCTCTGGTCCCTTAACCATCTTCTCTGCCTCTCCTCTGACAATCTGAGCCTGCAGCAAGCACTGCAGTGAGCCCCAGGAGAGCTGTGGGTGCAGAGCATACCAATGTGCCATATTGAGGGGACGTGGCAGACAGATGGACCGGCCAGCTGCCAAGGGAAGGTGCACCATCCTCCCTCCCTTCCCCAGAAATCTGGGTTTTTCCACAGAATGATAATAACTTCAGAAAAAAAACCAAAATGCCCAGGAATGAGCAGATCACTTGGACAGATACTGATGGGCTCAAGAAAACCGAGGCCCATTAATTCAGTACGAATTGTGCATTTGAATATTATAAGCTTTAACTGTGCAGCCTTTGGTTGAAACTTATCAACCAAGAGACGGGTGGAATGAGAGTTGTGGCAAATCCAAAGCCTGTGTAACAACCTCAGCATAAGGATTCCCTTGAGGGATCAGCACTCAGGATGTTCAGCAGCACTCTCCAACAACCAGAGAGAGAACTGTGAGAGCAGCAAAATAAAGCTGGAAAAGGAGCTGTAAACAAAACTGCTGCTTCAAACAAGTCTCCACCTCCACCAATACATTCACCAGCCTCCTTTAGGGCCAGGTGCTGGTGAACACATTACTTCGAGGTCAGGGTGGACTCCTGTGAGGCGAAGAGGCGCCGTGGCTGCCCGGCCATACCTGTGTTTTTCGGCCCATCTGCGTACACCGGTCCTGGAGGTGGAGGTGCATTCTGCCATCCATACTGGGGATATCCTTGGTAGCCTGGCTGGCCCGGCTGGTAGGGCCCGGTGGGTCCGGGGGGATAGCCGGGGTACGGGCCGGGAGGGCCCCCCGGCTGCTGTGCATAGGGTGGGTACGGGGCGGTCGGGCCCGGGCCGGGGTACGGCGGAGGATTATCGTAGCTCATGTGGGATGCAGAATCTGTCCTGCAAAAGAAGGAAACAAACAGGAGAACTGGTTTGCTTTCGTCTGCTCATCCACGACCTTATGAGTTCCATTTCAGACTGCTCTCCAGAAGGCCCTATGTTGTGTGAGAAACAAGACTTCAAAATACCTAGTCGAGCAGCAAATTGATTTTTAACCCTATCACAGGGGCAGGGATGGAGTTGAAGTGATTTCTCTAAGTGACACAAGTTTAGCTCAGCAGTAGTAGCATGCTGCTTTCCAATCATGCATCAGTTATTTACCCTAAGTCTTGCAGCAGCAAAGCAAAATCCTCTGCTTCCACTCATGATTAAAATGCTTTTAAGAGAGATTTAGAAGCGATTACTTCATGTTTCTGTCAATATCGGAAAGGAAAATCATGGAGAAATGCAGCCTGTCCCAGGCATATTTGATAGCTTTGACAGGAGAAAGAGTGAACACAAATGTCCATTACGCTTCTGCTAATTGTTAAAGCACCCAGACCAGCACTCTGGAGCAGGGCTGTATGTGAATAACTTCCTGATGATACTGTACCCCAGCATGTCATGTAGTCTTCCAGTCATACACAACTGAATCATTAAGCAGCCACGAGGAATTAGGGCCTTGGGCTCAGCCCCATTCAAAAAGCAACATTAAAGGCACCTCAGAGAGTTGATGCTCATAAAACCCATGTCATGTATTACTCATGGCACAGCCATCGGAAGACAAGACTGTCACAATACTGCAACTTTAATGAACCTCTAAGCAGCATGACTAAGCAAACCATTTCTTACATTAGGCTTCTGGAGCTTCTCCCTGTCTGAGAAACAGAAGTGTATATTAATATCCTACGTGTTCAGGAACCTTCTCGCCTGAAGCAGCTGTACCCTGCTATTTCCTTCCCCTATTACAGGGTGCAGACGGGTCACCAGTTCTCCTTTGCTACACACCTCCTCCCACACGCCACAGGGAGAAATACCAGGAGCATAATCTGCCTCCGCCAGGCTCGCTGCTGCCGGCTTGGAGCGGGAGCGGCTGGCCAGCAGGATCGCCTTTGGATGGCATTGGGATGGGCAAGCAGCCGGGCCGGGCTGACTGCTCAGCCCTGCGCTCTCGGGACGGGCAGCAGAGACCATGGGCACATCCAGTGAGCTCTGGCTGACGCAGCCTGAAGAATTTCACCTTTGTACCGCTAGCGGAGCCCAGCGCGACGCGCGGGGCAGAGGCCAGGCGGGCCCAGCCCCCGGGGCTATGTTTAGCTGCCGCAGTCCCTGGCAGTGTAGAGCGAGCTGTTTGTTTACAGCCCGCTGTTTCACCGCCTCAGAGCGCCGGCTGTCCCTCCCCAAGGAAGGATCCCAAGGCTCCCGCTTGTTTACACGCTGCTCCTCTGCCTGAAGGTCGCCAGCGCGATGCCAAGTGGCACCGCGGGGCTGTGCCACGCACGCAGCCCGGCTGATCCCACACAGTGCCTGGGATCCGGAGGCTGCTCCAAGGGAACAGGGGCTGCCGTCCTGCCCAGGAGGACACCGAGAAGCCCTTGAGGCTCACAGGCTGCAGCTGTCACTCACCTGAATTCATCCTAATGCTCCTCTTGGCGTGCGAGCCAGGCACAGTCACAGAATCACAAACATGCTGAGTTGGACAAGGGTCATCCAGTCCAATCCCTGGCCCTGCACAGACACCCCAACAATCCCACCCTGTGTCTGAGAGCATTGTCCAAACACTCCTGGACCTCTGGCTGCCCTGGGGCCGTGCCCATTCCCTGGGGAGCCTGGTCAGTGCCTCCCAATACCCTCTGGGGGAAGAACCTTTCCCTGATATCCAACCTAACCCTGCCCTGACACAGCTCCAGCCCTTCCCTTGGGTCCCATCCCTGGTCACCAGAGTGAAGGGATCGGTCAGTGTCTGTCCCTCTTCCCCTCACAGAGAAGTTGTCCCAGCTAACTGCTAAGGCACTGCTGTACCCTGCAGATGACGTCTTTTAATGGCTTTGTCAAGAGTTTTAACTGCTTAACCAATGCCAGGGATTACAGGAATTTTATTTACGGTTTGTTTTTTTTTCCCTGCTGCTAGGTCAGCCAGACCACTTAACTGCTCACTTTAAAACAGACAAGCACAACATACACTTAACTCAAGGCTCTTTAACCACTGCACTGCAATGCAACGCCCCTACCAAGTCTCCAGCAAGGAAATTCTTCCTTCAGGGAGGCAGGGAAAGGCAGGCAGCAAACCCTACAACTCACTTCAACGCAATCAATTAGAGAACTGGGACACAATAGGCCACTAATGCTCATCTAACCCAGAAAATCATCCCAAAATAACATCCAAAATAAAGTTTCCAGGGAAGAACAAGGCCAGAGAGAGTGTGTGTGTGGTCTACAGACCACTGCATGTGGCAGAGTAACTATTTGGAGCTCAGACATGGCCCAGGCAACCCTGTGAACCCCTTGGCTTGCTCAGGCTCCCTGACCCAATGCACAGCTGCCGTGCCTGCTCCTGGCACGAGGGGATCCAGGGCACTGCTGCCCGCCTTGTGGGAAACTGCCTCCTGCTCCATCAGGGTGACTGCAGGAGGTCACCCTCCTGAATTTAGGGATGCACCAAACCAGGGAGGTGGCATGTGGGAATGTGCTGTTCCAGATCAAAGAGCCCCAGCTCAGTGTCTGCTCCTTGGGCAGGGGACAACCTCTCCATCCATGTCCCCCTTCTCTGTCCAAGGGTGTAAATTTGCACCCTAGGTACAAGTATA
This sequence comes from Aleadryas rufinucha, assembly GCA_013397815.1. Lineage (NCBI taxonomy): Eukaryota > Metazoa > Chordata > Aves > Passeriformes > Aleadryas > Aleadryas rufinucha. Next base: position 70,956 of record VZTH01012701.1, read on the forward strand.
TGTGTTTTTATATACACACACAAGGCATTCAAAGGCAGCAAACAACAGATCATGTTTTGTTCAGAAACCTTAAGAACCCCCTGGGCTTAGCTGGTTTTGATGAGCACTGTCCAGCTCCAGCACACTCACATGGATTACCTCAGTTTCTCAAAGTCCTTCTGCCCAAGAGGATGATCAACTCAGCCCACCCTTTCCAGGGAAGGTCAGTCTTCCCTCCTGTCCCTTCATATGCATCAATTCATTTATCCACATTCAATATCATTGATATTTCAGTGCTGAAGCAAGGTTTAACACATGCTGTGCATCTTCAGCTGGCTGTGAACTCAAATTCAGTCAGTGGATAACAAACTCAGCCACCCCACTGCTCCCTTGCCATGGGGACTCGTGCTGGGACTGCCGGGGGCCACCCTTCTCCATCAGGACCCGCCATTCACTCCCTTTGGTAGCCAAACAGGGAGCCTGCCCCCTGTCCTGGGGCTGCCTGGCCTCTGTGCAAGCACCCAGCACGAGAACATGCCAGAATCCCTTTGGAGACAGTGGAACCACACAGGTAACAAAGCACCTCTGCAGAAAGGGCTGAGATGGGGATCAGGTGTGCCTGGTAAAGCTCACAAACCCTGGTAAGAGTGTGGTAAGATGAGAGCCTGGTTAAAACCAGCAGCCATTGGGATGAACAAAAAGCCTGCACATCAGCAGCTCTGCAGAAATGTCTGTGAAACAGTAAGAAGGATTTAAAAATCCCATGGCGTGAGCAAACAGGGAAGTGGCAGCATAAGGAACAAGAAAGAACTACCAGTGCTCTTTGTTTACCAGCTCCGTGTCAGCCGTGTCAAAACAGTTTCTGAAGAGGAGGCAGGTTAGGAGTGGAGGCAATAACTGAGATTCCACCTGCTGATATGGGAGAGGGACCAAGGGGAAAACTGGCCAGAGCCTACAAAGAGCTGTACAGATGCCCGGGCAGAGACAGCAGAACAACAGAACAGAGGAAAAGATGGAGGTTAAGAAGAGCATATTCCAGGTTGAGAGTAAAGTAACATAACTGAGATTAGGCAAGAGATAAAGGAGAGTGTCCAGCATGAACACTCAGCAGCCACTGGGGAATTTGTTCATGATGAGTGAGGAAACTCCTGAAGAATTCATCAAGGCATTCAGCAAACCCAGGAGGTAGTTGTGGAACCTAAGCTCTTGGAAAGAATCTTTCCTTGTCCCCCCAGTTTCACTGCCAGTAATTGCTACACATACACACACCCCCCTACTTGCCCTTTTTGAGCTGTGTGACAATACTGAGATTTCCTTCACTCTCATGACCTCATACATGATTTCACATACTTCCTAAGCCCTATTTACTCACCTGGGTATGTGTTTGCATGACAGGGCTTTGAATCACGAAGCAGATACTTTTCGGAGACATACCTGAGCTCTTAGTCAAACACATCACCAAGCTTTGCTGTGGGTTCTCACCCCAACTGGTAATCCTGTGTGAGCTGCAACCAGGACCAACCCCTGTGAGGTTGCATCAGAACTCATCTGTGGGTTTCCTAGTGAGCACCTCTCAGAGGCAAAGCTCAAAAGAAAGAAGCCAACCATCAGTGAAGCCCTTTGTTTTCCATGGCGCTGCAGGAGGTCCAGCAGGAAGAGCCAGTACAGAGCTCAGTGGTCCCTGCACAGCCTCACTAGTGCTAAACTTCATTTAGCACTAGACCCAGCAAACAAAGAGATTTCCTTGACTGTCACTAAGGATTTGCCCTGTCTGTTGCTGCTTAACAACAGAGAAATTGCTAATCCATCTGAAGAGAATGGCAAACCACGTTCCTATTCCTCCTCCCCACCACATTAGGACTTTTGCTAAGGGGCAAGTTCATTAGTACATCATTGTTTCCTTAAGTTATCTTCAAACTCCTTTGTTCTACACTGCTGAGTAAACATTATTTCCCCTACCCCAACAGCAGGGTTTCATTTTTAAACAAGCTGCTTATCACACCCCAGAAGGCTGCACCGTTGCTCCAAAGGTCTGCAAACCAGAAGTCACTGAAGTATGATGTTGTATAAGAATGCACATGGAACCAGATGTGCATGTACACATAGAGGTACCAACAGGCAAGAACCACCACCCTGTGTGAGAATATCAGCCCCTCTACAGCTGTAACCTGGCTCTGGCTGAGGCTTAGCAAAAGGTGCAAGCACAGCACTACAATGCTTTGCATACACTACATATATATACATTTAGCCTGTCCCTTTTGGTAACCAATCCTTAGAGAAACAAATTTCATCATTAGCCTTTGAAAAAACTTCTGATTGCTTCACATCTACTGCCTTGTACAAGGCCAGCAAACCAAGGCAGCTGCTACAGAACTAGTCAGTCACTGCTCCTGAGCCTCCTCTCCCAGCACACTCATGAATTTATTATCTTTTTTTTCCTCCAGGCATCTCTCCTGAGCTGAAGACTGCTTCAACAGAACCTGCACCATTCCTTGATTATTCTTTCCAGCCATTGCTGTGCCTTTCAGTGTCACCATTTGTCTAGAAGGAAGCAGGCAGACTCTCTCTGCACAGTGCCACAGCTGTCTTCTGCTTCCCACCCCTTTCCCAGCCCACTCCCAGGGCAGCTCTTGCCATCCATCAAGCTAAAAACAGAGCTCAGGCTGCACTGCACTAATTGCAACTGCAAGATCCTTCCAAGTGGGAATAGCTCCTGTAGAGCCTGTCACTGCACACGTACAGCTCACCACGTTGCTCACCCAAGTGACAACACACAGTCCCTTCCACCACTTCACTGGCTCTGCCACAAGCCTCTGAAAACAGCCTTCGTTTCAACCTGGGAAAGTCTCACCATCCACCTCTAAAACTAGGGAAAAAAGGAACAGGAAGCCTAATTTAGATGGCTGTTGGCCACGTCACTCCACAAGTGCAGCCTTGTGGCACAGCCTGGGGGCCTGGACAGGGAGGAATTTTGGTCAGAAGGTAACATGATGCAGGAAAACAACCAAGAATGAAGAGAATAAGGGAAAGCATGATGGAAGAAAGCTTTTCTGTTAGCACAAGGGGTGCCCAAACAAAGACCCTTCAGAGCCTGCCAAGATGACCCAGTTTCACCCTTCTCCCTCCTCCAAAAGGCCATGTACAAGGTTGGTGCTCCCAAACATCTCTTTTGAGGTCAGAATAATTATGGCCACCATAATGATTGCCAAAATGACTGGAGAGCAGTAGGAATCTGCTTCTACCTGTTGGCACCTTGTTACCTTGGCAAAACTGACGCATAAAACCATCTGTATTTTTACACAGTAGGTGTTCACAGCTACTAATCCACCTGCAAAGAAATACCAATCCCTATGGACAGCTGCCTGCGAATCAGATCCTTCAAATGAAATCTCCAGTGCAAGCAAATCCATTAAATAAAGAGCTGTGCATGTGGGGTGAGATGACAATCTAACCAGGGTACTGAAACAGGGCGAAACGCCTTCTCTTGCATAGGGAACAGTGCAAGAAATAGCCCTGTGAAAACAAATGGGGGATTAGAAAGAAAAAAAAAAACAACAAACCAAACCAACAACAAAAACCCAAAGAAAATCAGCAGTCTGGAACACAGAAAAAAAAAACCCCACAATGACCCAAAAGCAATTAGCAGATTTTTGGAATTTAAAGACGAGAAGTTGCTTGTTTTTAGGGCAGCAGGACAAGCACTGCACCTCGTGCTGCTGTAGTCAGGAGGAATCACGTTTTGGGTATGGCAGGTATTGATTCAGCTGGTCTTTGCACAGATGAAGATGGAGGGCACGGTGAGAGGCCAGACCCTGAGAAGGACAACTGGGGCATCCTGATATAACCCACCCCTTCCAATGCCTGCAGCGCTAGGAAGTAGTTTTCCAATACAGAGCTCTAATGGAAAGTACATTTAACATCAACAATCCAGCTCCTGGCAACCAGCCTAGCATTTAAATTACATTTCATATGAACAGTATCCAAATGAAAAAGAGCACAAGTGGCTTTTAAATGGCACTGGCTCTGTGTTTCCCTCTTACCAGCTTATTTGTCAGCTCCATTTAGTGATTGTATGAAAGGTACGTTAAGGATAAATTGTAAGAGATTCCATTCTTGCTTGGTTTGCTTCCAGGAAAAGCTTCCTCCCTGGTTTGCCCTCCCACTTCACCAGGTAGCTCCATCAGCCTAGAGAAACAGCTGAGGGAACAAGAGCTGTCCCCACCTTTTCTGACAAAAGCTCAGTAGTTCAATTAAAGTAGGTCAAAACTACTTTAATTTCCAAAATGCAGGTCTAGGCAAAAGCAAAAAGCCCAACTTTGTGCTGTAAAATGAAAAGCTAAAACCCACTTCTCTGTTCAAGCCCATCTCCTTAAGAGGTGTCCCGGACTTCAGGACACTCACAATCCTTGGCAAGGGGGGCATTTCCTCATGTTTAGTTGAGTGGCTGCCAGGCTTCTCCTGCACAAAACAACTGTGGCTGCTCATGTGGCTGAAGTCACCAGATTCAGGCAGCTCTGTGCACTGAACAGTGGTTTGGATGAACAAGCATTTAACCTTCCTGAGCCAGGTATTCCCTCCTCCTGGTGTCCTCCAAGCCCTCCAGGGTTCTGAAGCCTGCCCATGTGTGAAAATGGAAAGCCCAGCTGACACTGGTGTTCCTACAAACTGTCCCAGCTCCCCAGCCCCACTGTCTGCCCTGCTTTCTTGGCAAAACCATAAAGGATATGCCCATTTCCAGGTGATTCTGGTTTCAGAAACCAGGATTTGATCAGCTCTACAGGGCTGATGCTACTAGTTTTTGCCTCAGAGGCAACATCCTTTGTGGAGCTTCACAGTCACAGATCTGTCCTTGCTGCTCTGTCTCCACAGAACTCTTATCAATGCCCCCTCACACCCACATAGGATTGAATGCCAGGATTTTCCTTCTTCAGACAAATTTCAATGTGTCATCAATTGTTACCAACACACAAACCTCTTCAGAAACACTACACATCACTTGCTGCCTGCAATATGCTGCCCACTGTCTACCTACATGTTCTACATGGCAGAAGGAGAGTATGAAGCTGACATAGTTCCTACAATAAAAGCATTAGTGGAAAAAAAAATCAAATCCAATGCCCTGTTACTGTTATTACATGAACTGGATCCTTATGGGGAAAAATTGTCAATTTTTTCAGACAGCTGATGAAAGGTTTTAGAAACATATACTTAAACACGAGGAACTAACAATTACAAAGATGGAAAGCATCACTCCACAGCCCCTCAGGTGGTGTCAGCCACGGCACTTGTTGGTGACACACCAGGTGAGACTCTGCCCAGGTACAGCAGTGCCTGTAGCAAAACACACCAAAAAGCAAAATCCTTTACACAGAAATCATTTCAGAGACAAGCATCAACATCTTGATTTTAGGTTTTGAACGCTTTTGCATGCACTGCTCATGTTGAGGTCTTTGTATAATATGTTGCTGTAGGTAATTCCAGAAATACATGACTATAGTTTGCTGTTTAAAGTGGTGTATCGACTGTTTTAAGGTGCAACAAATACCAAAACAACAACAACAACAACAACAAAATCAAGAGAAATATCTGATTGTTAGGTTAAACTAGATCTGCAAATAATAGTTAAAGCAAGCAGCTTTGTTGGTCTAACTGAGAAGAGAATGTGAAACAAACAGTATGACTGGCAAGAAAATTAATAAGCACAGATAATACATTCATATGTTATTCAGATGGTGTTCTGGCAGCATTCCAGCCATGGAACAGCAGCAGTCTTTCAGGATAACTTCCCCAGCTCTGAAACACTGGGGGATTAAGTGGAAGATACTACCCAGAGCACAGGATGATTTTCTAGCACCTCAAGCAGAAGCACACCGGCAGCAGCACACAGCTCCCAAGGCACAGCTTTGTTGCTGTGTGCAGACAGAAATACAGGCATTTCCTACAGCTGAGATCTCATTACCCAGAAAGAGATTTCCCTGATAGGCTGGAAAATGGAATGAGACTGAGATTTCTCCGCCCCCTTCATGTTTTCTCACTTTTTCTGCTTTTCCATATCCTTCATGTGGCTCTAACATGATGCTTTACTTTGCCTGTAGGGCATATGCAAGAACCCTCTTTAATGTCTGCTTGTCACAAGCTGCAGGCCAGTTTCTCCCATACCAGTGGTCACCAAACCAAGAAAGCCTTTGCCTTACCCTGTCAGGGGCTGAAAAACTTCTGCACTTCAGGGGCCTGCCCTCAATAGCTGGTAAGACCAAATAATACCTCAAGAAGACATTATGATCCTAGTGTGGAAATCTCTGATATATAAGTGACAGAAAAAGCAGCTTTTGTTCAGCAGTGGTGGTGCCTGGCATAAGAAATACACCAGACCAGACACTTCCAAGGAGATCCATTCCCCAAAGCCCTCTGCATTCCTCAACCAGCTGTGGGCAGGCACTGGAGCACAGCACTGCTCCCTCCCAGGACAGCACGCTGGTGGCACTTCCACATAAGGGGATCCCAGCTGGGAAGAGCTCCCAGGACACAGCTGTGAGTGTAGCCCAGAGCACTGGTGTGAGGCCAAGCACTTCACCCCGAAGGCAGCCTCTTCCACGCTGGGATGAGCAGGCTCGGAGGCTCCCAGGCTGCCTGTGGGAAGCCAAGCTGCTGCAGGCAGGATGCCAGGCCTGGCAATACTGACCGTCTGCTTGAATGACTCCGGCTCCTTCCTATCTTTCCCTATTCCCAGAAATGACGGTGCTATTTTTCTACTCATTGAGCCACTGGGTTTGAGGTCAGAAGCAGGAAGTTAACACAGGATATGCAACCCAGAGAGTAGAAAATGTCGATACTGACAGCAGCGAATGAGCGAAGCTGCTCATTCAAGGCTCCAGCTCCCATGAGAAGTTTTCAGGGACCCCTGATAAGCTTCCAGCCGTGCCACAGAGAGATCACAAAGAGGGGACAGGAGAAATGCAGACCTGTTTCTTGAAAATCCAGAGTTACACAAGCTTGCTCTGCCCTCGTAGAAAACAAATCAGGTAACAGATTCATCCGATCCTGCACAGAACAACCCCGAAAACAGGCAGCTCCTCTGTTCATGGCACAGAAAGCCCTCCAGGTACTTCTCCGTCATCCCAGTGCCATGCTATGAGCAGGAACATCTCTGCTTACGCTCACAGAACACCTCTGGTTTTCTGAGCAGCAAACAACTGCCCATTTTAAATGTAACATGGACCTGGGGAGAGAGACACACAGCAGCAAACACACGACAGCAAACCAGCAGAGCTCTCTGCTCTGACTGACACCAGGGCACCACCTCGCTGGGTCTACTCAGCACACACAGAGCCCCCACCCATGTCAGAGCCACTCCTTTACACGACAGTCTCCTCTTCGACCTCTGCTGCAAGGACACCCACCAGCCTCTGCAGATTATCACTTACAGCTCTCACACCATTTGGGGAATGACAAATCAGTATTTAACAAAGATGGCCTTTACAGCACATGAATAAGGGGCAGAGTGAAACAGACTTCGTGCTGCAGAAGTTCCTGAGCTGGGTAAAAACCACTATTGTGCGCAATAGAAGATTATTATCTAACATGCACATTAATCCCTGACTGTCCCCAAAAAGCACTGAAATACGATCAGTAAAATTTATAAAGTCTCAGTGTTTTCAGCCTCCTCCTCAGTCTACCTGATACAGTAATATTATTATTATTATCATCATCAAAAATTTCTAGGAAGAGTCACTTATTATTTAAGGAACTGATGAGAAATACCCCTTTCCCAGCACAGCAGCACTTCCCACACCTTGTATCCTATCACTGTATTTACACAGCACAAGGAGAAGGCAGCTGCTCAGCACAGTCATTATAACTCACCCACACTTACTACCTTACCCAGACTTACCCTCTTTACAATCAGGTTGTTCACACACGTCTCGTAGTACAGGCATCAAAAGCAGAAAGCACCTCTTTTTTTTTTCCTTTCAGACAAAGCTAAACACGATTCTGGGATGAGTGGGACAGCTCTTGGCACTAGCCCGGACAGAGAGGGTCTGCCCACTGCCATCAGAAGGGGCGGCAGATCCATGTGACAGAGGAGAGGAGACAAGTACTCTCCTTCCCTCATTCTCCTATTTCACCGTGACATTTAATTATCCAAATGAGGTCTCCTCAGCTATAGGAACAGGAAACATAAATCCAGGACAACCATAATGGCTTTTAAACACACGATGCGGCACTATTATTTTTTACTCCGAGTGCTACCATACCTCTCGCTCTACACTAAATAAACCGCAGCATTAGTACCACCCGTGCCCACCCGCTTCGGGCGCCCGCCCTGCTCTCGCCCCTCGGTGCACGAACAGCCTGAGCCGGGCAGCACCGCGTTCCCCGAGCACAGGGCAGCGCTGGGAGCCCCCGCCCCGCTCCGCCGCGCCAGCCTGGAACTGTTCAGGGCACCTTTCGGACAACGACGGCAGCGCCGGCGCTGTCACACAGGGCGGGACCCCCGGGGCTGGGCGACGCGCCTGGGAGGGGGGTTCGCTGGGCCCCTCCTGCCCCGACCCCTCCGGAGCGCTGTCCCCAGCGCGGTCACCCACCGCGGGCTCCCAGGGACGGCACGGGACGGGTCGGGCCCCTCACCCCGAGGAGCCTTCCTCATCCTCCTCATCGTC
>VZTH01012702.1:0-118733 GCA_013397815.1 Aleadryas rufinucha
CAGCTCCAGCTCCAGCTCCGGCTTCAGCAGCTCCCAGACCACCATTCCCTGATGGGGGCTCCTTCCTGTGGCTCCAAAGGCTATGACATGGAGGAGGAAGCCGGCACATCGGAGGCTTTTTTCCCAGCCACTCCCGACCTGCACCTGTCCCCATGGAGTGGGACTGGCCCCAGGAGGAGCCAGGGCAGGAGGTGGTGACAGTGGCAGATCCCCTTGCCCAGGGCAGCAGCTTCAGCCCCTCCACCCTTGTCCTGGGCTGGGACCAATTATCATGGGGACCCTTCCACCCTGTTAAGAGAATTGTCCCCAGCCCCCAGGACTCGCCCCATCCCTTCAAGAGGCCAACCCACTGGCAGCTCTAGAAGGGTTCTCACAAGTCTTTATTGAAGGAAAAGGAAATAAATTGTTATTTCCCTTACACAGTCTCTGGGATGTACTTTCTCCTTGCAGGGCAGCAGATGCCAAAGGCAGAGTGGGCAGCAGGGGCAGCTGGTCTCCACACAGGACCATGCCCTCAGCCTGCCTCCAGTGCTTCTCTCTGCCCAGCCACTGGTTCTTCAGCTCTGCTCTGGTTTCTCTGTGCTGCCTGATGCTGAACAGGGCAATCTGCAGAGAGTAAATTTTCTGGCAGACAAGCAAGGTCTGTGCTAACTTGATCCTGAATCGAAGTTTTATTTCTATGTCCCAATCAAATAAAATGGTTTCAGCAAAAATTCATTGCTATAGATAACATTTTTGAAGGAGAAAGTAATGGCTTTTGCTCCAGCCGCTATTACATCTTGGAAAAACATTTTATAAAGTGGTACTCTTCATTTCCAAATAATACAAAACCTGGAGTTTCCCAGTTTGAGGGAATTTGCTGAGATTATATGCCAAGTACATACAGTACCCCAAGAGAGCAGAATAAAAATAACTTGTTGCAGAAGGAAATTAATACAATAGTGCTGAATGGGAACTGCAACTCTAATGGGGACACAGAGGTTTAACAACAGAGGGATCTATTTTGTTGTTCAGTTTAAAAGTCTGCAAATTTTAGAAGCTGTATTGCCTTGTAATAACAGGTAAGAACATCATCTTCTCAGGATGGAGGAAAAGTAGTTTTAAAAATATTATTCTTTTATAATATTTTAGAATAAAAATCAAGAAGAGAAACAACTATTTCAATTTTTAAAAGAAAAATATTTTAAAATAATAGGCAAAGAGAAGCAACTATTTTAACTCTGTAAAGAAAATTCCACCAGCAGGATGGAGAATGGACAATTTAATTGTCAAATATTGCCAGTTTTCTTCTGTTAGTTCAAAAAAATGGAAACAGATTTCTCAGGCACTATTTTCTTTTCAGAATCAACACTGCTGTGTTTCTCAAAGGGCTAGGAGGGTATGCTCTCTGCTTTTGAGGTACAAAGAGACTGGCATTTCACCTGATTGAGAGATTGCAGCACTGTCTGTAGTGGGTTGTTTTTTGGGATGTCCCTTTCTAAGGTGTTCTGTGGAATTTGGTGTTGGGGTGGTCGTCCCAACCCATCAGAACAGGGTGTGATGTTTGTTGCAAATTCTGGTCAGGCTTAATAAAGACACCAGAGAAGTGTCAGAGAGCTCTTGTGCTTAATTGTCTTAGCTCCTGCAACCAGCCCAGTCTTTGGACTCAAAAAGTTTTGCTCAACAAGCTCTTAAATCTTATGATATACTTCTCGAAAGTGCTGGCTATGAGCCCTAAGTTTTTACAGTACACCTGATAAGTTCCCAGTTCCCACAACAAACTTCTCAAAGGTGCTGGCTCACAGGCCACAACACACAGCCACAAGCTCTCCACTCCCATGGCAAACTTTGGTACTGAGTATGGAGTAGAACAGGACAGCTGTGCTGTGCCCAGGCAGAGTGAGGGACCAGAGAAATAAAGGCAGAGAAGAGAGAGAAACAACAGAGAATATCACCAGTTCCTAGGTCCCATATTGGTTCTGTTCTGTGGATGGTCTGGAGCTGGGTAACCAATGAGAGTGAAAGAGAAAGAGAGGGCAAAGAGAGTGAGGGGTCCTGATCTGCTCCCTTTTACAGCTAACCCGCTGCAGCCTCTTATGCAAAGTAGATTTTTTGTGCCATTTTGTCATGCATGCACAGCCAGCCCTGATGCTGCAGAGGGGCAGCCCTTCCTCCTACCTGTAGTGGTGTGTCTAGGGGGAAGTCCACAGCTGCACACATCTAAGTCAGGTTTAGGCAATCATGGCCTGGGCCAGTTAGAGCACAATTGCCTTCACCAGTTACAGGTTGCCCTTCACCATCCCCTCTCCAAGTCATGGTGGTGCAGGTCCCAGTAGGCCTGAGGTGTAATGTGGAGAGAAGGGCTAAAGCAAAATACATTTCTTTCAGTGGGGCTGCTTCAGCACAGCCTTGGAAAAGGAGAGAATGTTCTACTGGCACAGGAGAGAGGTTTGTGACCTTCAGCACGCCACAAAAGGAGCAGCTTGAAAAAAGTGTTTTCACCCATTTCCACTGCCAAAGGCAACTAAGATTGGTCCTTGCTCTTCAGCTATGGTTCCACATTAGAAATCCTCCACTGTAAAACTGAGAGAAGGGGAATCTTGCCCAGTGGTAATTTTGAGTTGCTTTTTATTTTTCAAGTTAGACTATATCACAAACCTGGTTTATGGTGACAAACAAGTGATCTGCTTAGTTTGACCTGCCATGTCCATAATACGTAGGTTGTAAAACTGGGCAAAGAAAACAATCTATAAAGAAAATTAATTAAAAAGACTTTGTAAAAAAATAATGTGTGAAGTTGGAGAAAAAAGACTGTCTTTTGACTGTAGAGGTGTCATACAGGACTCTTCTGACTGAATGAGTATAGCATCATTTGGTTTCCACTGAAGTATCTGTTGAGAATGCAGAATTCATATTCTGCAACCTTTGCTTCAAACTTGCTATTTCTGAGGCCGCTCATGCTGATGCCTTTTCTTGGTCTTAAAATCAAGAGCCAAACATGGTTAGAAGGGAAAAAGGGATTTTACCTCAGTATTTATTTTAAGGATCCTTGGTGCACTCCGTTCAGGTGGAGCACGCTGGAATGCACATCCGAATGCATACTGAAATGCACACTGAAATGCACCCCTGTGAGCACCCCTGAAATGCACACCCACAATAGTTTGAGTATAAAATTATAGGCCTTACCAATTAGCATATCTATCAAAGATTCTCCAATGAGAGGCTGAGCGAACCCCCCTCCCCGAGGAACTTTCCCCCCGAGGACAGGCCTATCTTAGTTTACAAAATGTGTTCCAGAGAAGACCTTGGTGTCTGAGGCTTCTGAGATGTTTGGTGTCCAGGCTTAACAGAATATTGGGTCTATGCTGGTTATCAAACCTGAAGAATTGGAAGTATGTGGGCTAAAATGCCCTTAAGAATACATAAAAGTTATACAAGAGAGTATACAGAGGGGGTATATATAAAAAGCAAAAAAAAGAATCATGGCATCAATGCCAGTGAGAACAATCAATTAGGTATTTTTGGAAAGTGAAAGAGCTGTAGTTTCGTGGATGAATATCATCAATCTGAAATCCAGTTAGAATCTACATAACTGACATGGTAGTCCTGGGGTAGGTGCCCCATCACCGTGAATGTTATGCTTCAGAACTCTTGAGAAGTTACAGCTGAAAAGGTCATTTTACAAAGGGTTGCTTTAAGGAATGAACGGAGATTGCTGATGATTTTAGGTTTGGTCTCATTCAGACTTTTAACATTTCAATTAATATTCAATCATTTACATCCATAACTTTGTTTCAGCAGCATGTGAAAACTGGTTTGTTATTTCTTCTTTTCCCTGAGGATTGCTTATTTTTAGCAAGGGGAGAAATTATTCTTCATCAGAGATTTTTTCAAAGGTATTTAATAGTGTCTGTGCATCTTTCTTTTGAAGACCTCCAGCTCCCCTCAAACTCCTTTGATTTCTGTTTTGCATCATGGCCAGAGGAGGCTTTCAGGAAAGATGTCTGTGAGTAGTCAGCTGAAGGGGGTTCCTTACAACCAGCTATCCTCATCTGGATTTCAATATTCCATCTGTTGCTCATAGCTGTCCTACTGTGCATCATAATGTGGAGAACATGCGAATTTGTTCTCATGTTTGCCCTAAAACCACACCCTGTGTCCTCATCCCCAAAACCTCTTTTATCACAAAGTGACAGGATCCCATTTATTTCTGACTCTTTCAATTCACTTGGTCCATTAGGATTGTCCTAATTGTGTTGTAGATGATTTAGGTCAATCCAATCAATCACCTGCAGGACCACGCTAAGAGATTATCCAGCACATGCAGTATTGCCGTAATTTGCTGAGTAAGCTGCTGAAAAGGTGAATCCTACATTGAGCAGCGAAGGAAGCACCACACTGGCAGGGTGAAGTACTTCTTTTCAGTTGGCAATAAACTGGTGATGCTTGATAGACATTACCTTGGAAGAAGGCTGACCTTCAGCTTGGTGGAGCATGTGGGTATGTAATTCTTTGCCCAGGATTATTTTCTGGAAATATCTGCAGGAGCTTTCCAGAACTCTTTGAAAGTTAAGCAGACACCTGAAGTAGAAAAAGATCTGGAGTTTCAAAGCACAACTGTAACGGGATGCCCTGATTTTTGCACCAGTTTAAGGATGAACATCTGTGTTTCATTTGCAAGATTTTTACTCTGCATAATGTTAGGGATGGGAGTATCTTCTCTGACTCCTTATGGTCATCTTTTACTTTTTCCTTGCAAGATTTGCTGGTAACTCACAGTTTAAAACCACTGCCTGAATAAATGAAGATTTGTAGCAAGGTCAGAATACTTGCTCTGTTCAGCTTCTTTTCCTTTTTATTTTTTTTCCCCAAATAAAACAGTTAAAAAGTCATATGAATGATGTTACAGCTGATAACAATGAAAGGGGAAAATACAACCTGGGAACTACAACCATAGCTGTCCAATCATTCTAAAACTTCCACAAAGAAAATAAACTTTGAAAGGTTCCTCCCTTTTCAACAGGGCTGGGTAACATATGCAGAGAATTCAAGCAGTGGATCATCACCAACTGAATGTTTACTGTATTTTGTGGATATTTCCTCATCTTCATGGTCTTTCTAGATTCATTGTGTCAAACTTTGGCTGTAGAGCCTCATGAGCATTACTACTGCATAATTGCTTTCCCAAGCATTAAGTACAAAAGACTGTGCAATTTATTAGTTTGGTAGTGCCCCAATATGGGCAGCAGCATTTCAGAGGCAATGAAAATGTAACTGATGCTAATTGCATTTGCTTTTATTTATGTAATGACTTATCTGTTTATACAAAGATGCTACTCTTCTGGCAGGATTCCAACCCAGATCCAAAGAAGGGATAAAAATTAATATTTTCTGTGCCCAAACAGTCATCCAAGGTACCTATTTCTGCCCCTGAAGGACCAGCTTCTACTGGCTGTTTACAACTGTCTTTTCTGTGCATCAGCAGATCAATGCTGCAACAAGAACTATCACTTAAAAGGCCAGATTATCCACTGACAATATCAAATAACACTTTTTAAGTCCTAGTCAGAGGAGGAGATGCCTGGAGAAATTCCTTTGGACAGCTGGAACTTTCTGTCCAGAGAACTCCCACACCTCTGAGTTGTCAAAGTGGAAAGAAGTCACTCAGCCACCTAATTTGGAGCTGGTCCATTGTTTCCAACTGATTCACTATCTTATCTGTGAAAATAACTAGCAATTAAGTTTCTGGACCACTCGAGCTAATTTCCAAAGCTCATCAAGTGTGCACACAGATACATCCCTGATAGCTGGTAATAGCACAATTATATTGAAATTACTATTTGCAACTCAAAACTTCAGTCCCATCTCTCTTGCCACAGAGGAGATTAAATAAAGAGCCTTATCTTTTGCTGTGAGGGGCAGGTCGTTAGTCTCAGATGCTCACAGTGACTCTGTTCGCTGCTTAACAGATGAAACTGTCAACAAAAAACCAGCTCTGGCTCTGTAAAAATTGTTTGGGTACAACAGACTGAATTTTCATGATGAAACCAACCTCTAGAGATGTCCCAGCAGGATACTACATCATGAAAGGAATGCAGAGACAGTGGTATGCACACCAAGAGCTATTTGCTTCCATCATAGTTACAAATTAGCTGAACAAAATTAGGTTTACCCAGTTATCTGTCTGCCTACATTCTGCTGGAGGTTCATGTCTCATGCACAGTTCTGGTGTCTGGAAGGATGTCAGGTACAGTTAAAGAACACTCAGAGGATGTGGCTGTTTTCTACCAGGTCAGGTTTTTCAAAAATTGCTCTTTAAATGGAAGATGCTACTGTACAGAGTGTTTAAAAAATGATATTTCAACTGAGGCAAATCTAACTAATTCCTATCAGGGAAAAGGCCAGGCTGAGAAATGAATTTGTTTCAGATCTTTTTTTTCAGTTCTGAAATCTTTAATTCCTTTCTTCTCACCTTCCTTAGTTCTATAGAGAATTGGAAAAAGCCCACCAAAACCCAACAAAAACAACAAACCACCCCTCCTTTTTCTAGGTTTGCTAAAGTTAACCCCATTTTCCTATCTGATTTAGCTAATCAAAAATAATTTTATTACAGCAGCAGTTCTGTTTTCTAAGAATCATGGAATAAAAATGATTTGAGTTGGAAGGAACCTCAAAGCTCATCTTCTTCCAGGGACACCTTCCACTATCCCAGATTACTTCAAGCCCTGTCTAGCCTGGCCTTGGACACTTCTAGGGATGAGGCAGCCACAGCTTGTCTTGTCTGGGCACCCTGTGCCAGGGCCTCACCACCCTCACAGGGGAGAATTTCTTTCTAACATCTAATCTAAACCTGTCTTCTTTCAGTTTAAAACCATTGCACCTTGTCCTGTCACTATCTGCCCATATAAAAAATCATTTTCTCTCCTTTTTAAGCCTGGAATTAAACCACACACTGCCGTTGCTGTTGGATAAAAGGCTGGCAAATGTCTTCACATATTCTGTACCAACGTGCTTCATGTTTCTTGTGCTAAAGAAGGCTCTGCTCTAAATGTCCAAAACAGTATCTACCCCAGTTAAAGCAAAGGTTTTTTCCTAAGAATTATTTCAATAATTACTGTTTTATCTTTTTTCCAGGTTGCACCAAAGCTTTAGGGACAGTTTCTGTTATTAAGGGATAATATTTTTTTCCTGAAAGAAGTAGTGGGTTTTTTTCCTAGAAAGTTACTGCATGCATTTTGCACTGTGAAAATGTTCACATGGCGAAGTAATTCATGGAACTGAGAACTAAGTAAGAACTTCAGTTCCTAAACTAGCAAAAAATGATGTGCTCACCAAAAATATGCTCTGCTGTAGGCTTGGGTGAGTGATGTCTCAGTCCTGATAGCGGAATATTTTTGCATCAGATATTCACTGAAATGTTCATACACTTAAGTAATATAGTTAATTTCCTTACTATAAATAAAATATGTTTCTTAGATGTTGCCCCACATAGGTAAGGTTATCAGTCATATATTTTGATAACTGTAGTTCCACTGGGATGATATGTTCCTACATTTGTCTTTTTATCACTTAATCTTTTCTTCTTCTCTTCTGTAGAGCAGAAACACTTCTGTGAACTTCAGCCACTTACAACTATGAAATGGTTTTGGTTCTCTAGTCATCTTCTCATTGTTTAATTACTTTAGGAACCAGTTTTCTGGAAATAGCTCCTTAAATCTGCTACCCTTCTAGATCCATTTTCTTAGCACCATGTTTATATTTGTTCTTAATCCATTAGGATGAAGAAAGAAAAGAACATTTATATTTAAATGTTGTTCATCCATACTTGGAGATGTGATATTTGCACAGAAAGGAGCTAGGTGGCTCAGCCTGATTTCTGTTGATAATAATTTTGTATTGATTTCCTGGCTAATTCTTGCTTCTCACTGTTTTTTGTTTTTTTGGTGTTTTTTTGCAAAGGTCCATGTTTGTATTCTAACTTTTGTATATATTGGGCAAGATAAGTCACTGCTGATACAAAACGGAGCAAAAAATATCGGTATTTTCAGCAGTGTCCATCACTTGAAATTAAACAAGAGCCTTTCACTCTTCTGTGTTCTTCTTAGAGCAACATCTGATACCATGGATTTTCACATGATAGGGTTTTTATTAGTTTGACACAGATGGACTAACATATATTAATAGCAGGCTCTCTGTGTGATACATATTTTTCTATTTTTAACAAAGAATCTGATTTATAGATATTTTTACATGGCTATGGTATCTCTATTATTTGGACTTAAGCATTATTCCTTATACTAAAGCTTGATTTTGACCCTTTGCACCTCTAAGGAACTTTATTGATATTTCTTAGTGGATACTGGACAGATTACTGAGACATGGTACAAAAAAGCACTATTTGTGAAAACTGATTCTAGATGTAGGTCCTGGAGATTCCATTTATATTCTTCCCTTAGAAACAGCATATAGACCATAAACTATTCTTCATCAAAAAGAGAGTGCTTACATGCTACTCAGACACTATTTTTTATATGAGGTTTTACAGCCAAACTATGTGGTTGCAATAATATTCTCTATCTCCTTGGGTAGGTTTCTAAGTGATGATGTCGGATGCTATAACTATTTCTCATAAATCTGAGTATTTAATATAGTCCAGTTTTGAACAGAAGCTGTGTGAGTTATTGTCTGAGAATATTTTGGAAAACTCCAAAGAACCTCTATGCCTTTTCTTCTGTTTTCTGTCCAAGAGAGCTCGAACACTCATGTGTTTTGCCCCTTGAAGAGCCTTTATTGAATAACATCCTGACAAGGCACCCTTTTCTGTAGCAGAATTTTTTCCTTGGGAGTGCCTGCATTAAAACCTGCATTGCAGAACCTGCTTTAGTTTATAAACATGAAAACCTTCCTAACGGACTGTTTTCTCCTGTCAGCTGTGAAAATTCCTCCTATGTCATACAGCAAGTCTGATGCTTTCCCTTGCACTGGGATGGGAAGGCTAGCCGGTTCTTTTTCAGTGTATTTGGTTCGAGCAGCAGTTCTGTTCACAGAGTGCTGTTCTTTTACTGTCTGTCCCAGATGTGCTGCTCAAACCAAATTACAGTATATAGGATAACAAATACCTTTGCATTTGTTACATTACCAGGCTGGCTGTACAGCAGCTGGATTTATTCACTATTTGTACAGGCAAAGATCATCTTCTTCAGACCGGTGGTGCATCTTGGGGTGTGTAAGAGCTCTTCCATACTTGACCCCACTGCCTAAAAATATACCTCAGAATGTGCTTCTGTCAGGTTACCCCTTCTGCATCTACCTGCTTACACCAGGCCTTTGCAGAAGGACCTTTAGATGTTCTGTACGGACTGATAAACCAAAGTCCTTCTTCTGTCAAGTTAGGTTCATTTATTGGATCTGTACTTCCTTCTGAGAGCTGGTAAGACTCATCCACATCTTATACCTTCTGATTTCTGTATTTTGCTACCTGCACCCAAACCTGCCTGGACATCTGGCACTTTCAAAGTGGTTGCTGTAAGCTCTTCCTTTACCACTAGATTGACCACTAACTTACCCAGACGGCTTAATACAAATACCCAAGTTTCATTTTTCTGCCAGAGTGACAAATTACGTTCCTTCCCCCTTCCACCTCCAGATCATGATGGGTGTGCTACTTAACATATCTTTTGTCAGATAGATCCATGTGACTCCATCAGTGCAGTTAGTCTTGTTTTGAATTCAGTCACCCTCGGAAACTCCAGATAAGAAAAGATGATTTCAAATGAGTGAAAACTGGTGGTGGTTTGCCATGGAACAAACAAACAGACATTACTGCCTATTCTATCTGGATTATCAGTCTCTCATTCTGATTTTTCCTTTAGTCCTCCTCACTTTACTGGATGACCTGAAATGACATTGCATTATTACTTGGATTTTCCAAAGTTGGGCTCAGTGTATCTTTTTTGTTTTATCATTTCAGAGACAGACCACGAGCTTCTTCGCAGCTTAACTCCATATCTTGGGCAATTACCTCTGCAAAGGCTAGAATTTGATAATATAGAGGTGTATACATGCAAAGGTAGAGCCTTTCTTCTGTATTTTATGTAATGTCTTTTCATTTATTCAGTGCTATTATCCTGCTAATACTCACTGTAAAGTGTTTACCTATATCTGTAGCAAAAACTAGGATCTGCAGTGTCTTCTATGACTTTATTTTCCCTACAACAATTTTAAAGCAAAATAGCCTACCTAATTTTGACGACATATGAGGTAACAAAATCCAAATTTTACCTTAAAAAAACTAGGAGTTTTAGAAACAGAATAAAACATATTTAATCTTTTCCATTAAAAGATCAGGAAATGGGCTTAAAAGTTCTGCTTCATTTCTACTGCTGGGCTGAGAAGTGGCCTATAGCTGTGCAGCTCTGCAAGTGTAGTGGGATTTTTTCTTCGCAGTGTTTGGGAACAGTTCAGGAAATCAACTGGAAGCTGCAGTTGCATGATTATTTCAAGCTGTTATACTTTGTAGCCCTTGCATAGTCACAAATACACTTAGTGCTTAAGGTCGTGTGTGTATATACATATGTATATTTATATGTGTGTATATGTATGTATGTATATAAATGTATGTGTATATATAGATATTTACAAGTTTTGTTAAGGATCCTTTAAATATCTGCTGTAGATATTTCTCAATCGAATTCCAGCTTCTGACATTCAGATCTGCTGCACAGGAAATGAACTTCTGAACCAAAAAAATAAAAGGAAGAAATATATACCCTGAAACTGCTGAGACTGTACTCTTAACACCTTTAATCTTTGGGCCAGGATAGGAATTACCCATTATTCAGGATTCTGAAATGACTCTTTCTGGATCTTTGATACCTCTTAGGTCATTCTCATGAGTGCCTGCTCAGACCTTTATCGTGTTGTCTGTCACCTTCTCAACTAACAGAATAAATATGAGATGGCTCTTCAAGCCAGGGGAGTGAAGATTAATAGAAAGCCATGTTGTTTTTTGAAGATGCTGGGTTTTTATCCCTTAGGTTCTTCATTTATATGGCAAGGGCAATAGGAACTTGACAAAACTACAACTCAGTTTTCCCAATAAATGTAGAAAACAATGAAAGGACCTGTGCACTTTTTTTTTTTTTTCAGCCTATGCAGAATGGCTGATTATTGCCCAGAAAAAAATTCCTCTGGCAGCTTCCATTTTCATCCTGAATAATTTCCCATATCAATAAAAGAAATCAAGACTTCTGATGGCAATTTATTTACATATATATCAATATCTCCTAGAACTTGATTTAATAAATTAGAGCCTTTGGGCTAGTAATTGTCTGTAGGCTTGCAGTTCCTGTGCATGAAAACATTATTTTTTCCATTAGTCTCTAGATATTCAAGTGAATTGATATGTCAATGTGTTTATGATTAGTAAATCTGGGTTGGTTTTGGATTTCTTTTAACAGTAACAAGACTTAATTTAAAAGTCTTTGTTTAGCTCTGCTGCTTTCCCAATTACCAAGTCATTGTTGCATTTCTGAGTTAACATCTGAGTAATATCAAGTCTGTATTTCCAGTGGATTTATAGAGTTAAAACATGTAGCAGAGTCTTGTTCTTACTTGGGAATACATCCCTGGATCAGTCCAGTGTAAGGCCTGGTAATAAGAATGATTTTTATTAATACTGGCTAGATCGTGGCTATGGTGATATAGCCACCACTCTCACAGAGGTCTCCCTCCTGGGGGAATTACCTCAGCTCTACGGCCAGACGAGAGAGTGGCCACTCACCCAGCCCGGTGCTGTCGGCACGCGGGCACACTCACGCATCCAGCAGCGTCAAACGATGAAGGAGGCAGGAGGAACCGCACCTTGGCATGTCNGGGTAGGTTTCTAAGTGATGATGTCGGATGCTATAACTATTTCTCATAAATCTGAGTATTTAATATAGTCCAGTTTTGAACAGAAGCTGTGTGAGTTATTGTCTGAGAATATTTTGGAAAACTCCAAAGAACCTCTATGCCTTTTCTTCTGTTTTCTGTCCAAGAGAGCTCGAACACTCATGTGTTTTGCCCCTTGAAGAGCCTTTATTGAATAACATCCTGACAAGGCACCCTTTTCTGTAGCAGAATTTTTTCCTTGGGAGTGCCTGCATTAAAACCTGCATTGCAGAACCTGCTTTAGTTTATAAACATGAAAACCTTCCTAACGGACTGTTTTCTCCTGTCAGCTGTGAAAATTCCTCCTATGTCATACAGCAAGTCTGATGCTTTCCCTTGCACTGGGATGGGAAGGCTAGCCGGTTCTTTTTCAGTGTATTTGGTTCGAGCAGCAGTTCTGTTCACAGAGTGCTGTTCTTTTACTGTCTGTCCCAGATGTGCTGCTCAAACCAAATTACAGTATATAGGATAACAAATACCTTTGCATTTGTTACATTACCAGGCTGGCTGTACAGCAGCTGGATTTATTCACTATTTGTACAGGCAAAGATCATCTTCTTCAGACCGGTGGTGCATCTTGGGGTGTGTAAGAGCTCTTCCATACTTGACCCCACTGCCTAAAAATATACCTCAGAATGTGCTTCTGTCAGGTTACCCCTTCTGCATCTACCTGCTTACACCAGGCCTTTGCAGAAGGACCTTTAGATGTTCTGTACGGACTGATAAACCAAAGTCCTTCTTCTGTCAAGTTAGGTTCATTTATTGGATCTGTACTTCCTTCTGAGAGCTGGTAAGACTCATCCACATCTTATACCTTCTGATTTCTGTATTTTGCTACCTGCACCCAAACCTGCCTGGACATCTGGCACTTTCAAAGTGGTTGCTGTAAGCTCTTCCTTTACCACTAGATTGACCACTAACTTACCCAGACGGCTTAATACAAATACCCAAGTTTCATTTTTCTGCCAGAGTGACAAATTACGTTCCTTCCCCCTTCCACCTCCAGATCATGATGGGTGTGCTACTTAACATATCTTTTGTCAGATAGATCCATGTGACTCCATCAGTGCAGTTAGTCTTGTTTTGAATTCAGTCACCCTCGGAAACTCCAGATAAGAAAAGATGATTTCAAATGAGTGAAAACTGGTGGTGGTTTGCCATGGAACAAACAAACAGACATTACTGCCTATTCTATCTGGATTATCAGTCTCTCATTCTGATTTTTCCTTTAGTCCTCCTCACTTTACTGGATGACCTGAAATGACATTGCATTATTACTTGGATTTTCCAAAGTTGGGCTCAGTGTATCTTTTTTGTTTTATCATTTCAGAGACAGACCACGAGCTTCTTCGCAGCTTAACTCCATATCTTGGGCAATTACCTCTGCAAAGGCTAGAATTTGATAATATAGAGGTGTATACATGCAAAGGTAGAGCCTTTCTTCTGTATTTTATGTAATGTCTTTTCATTTATTCAGTGCTATTATCCTGCTAATACTCACTGTAAAGTGTTTACCTATATCTGTAGCAAAAACTAGGATCTGCAGTGTCTTCTATGACTTTATTTTCCCTACAACAATTTTAAAGCAAAATAGCCTACCTAATTTTGACGACATATGAGGTAACAAAATCCAAATTTTACCTTAAAAAAACTAGGAGTTTTAGAAACAGAATAAAACATATTTAATCTTTTCCATTAAAAGATCAGGAAATGGGCTTAAAAGTTCTGCTTCATTTCTACTGCTGGGCTGAGAAGTGGCCTATAGCTGTGCAGCTCTGCAAGTGTAGTGGGATTTTTTCTTCGCAGTGTTTGGGAACAGTTCAGGAAATCAACTGGAAGCTGCAGTTGCATGATTATTTCAAGCTGTTATACTTTGTAGCCCTTGCATAGTCACAAATACACTTAGTGCTTAAGGTCGTGTGTGTATATACATATGTATATTTATATGTGTGTATATGTATGTATGTATATAAATGTATGTGTATATATAGATATTTACAAGTTTTGTTAAGGATCCTTTAAATATCTGCTGTAGATATTTCTCAATCGAATTCCAGCTTCTGACATTCAGATCTGCTGCACAGGAAATGAACTTCTGAACCAAAAAAATAAAAGGAAGAAATATATACCCTGAAACTGCTGAGACTGTACTCTTAACACCTTTAATCTTTGGGCCAGGATAGGAATTACCCATTATTCAGGATTCTGAAATGACTCTTTCTGGATCTTTGATACCTCTTAGGTCATTCTCATGAGTGCCTGCTCAGACCTTTATCGTGTTGTCTGTCACCTTCTCAACTAACAGAATAAATATGAGATGGCTCTTCAAGCCAGGGGAGTGAAGATTAATAGAAAGCCATGTTGTTTTTTGAAGATGCTGGGTTTTTATCCCTTAGGTTCTTCATTTATATGGCAAGGGCAATAGGAACTTGACAAAACTACAACTCAGTTTTCCCAATAAATGTAGAAAACAATGAAAGGACCTGTGCACTTTTTTTTTTTTTTCAGCCTATGCAGAATGGCTGATTATTGCCCAGAAAAAAATTCCTCTGGCAGCTTCCATTTTCATCCTGAATAATTTCCCATATCAATAAAAGAAATCAAGACTTCTGATGGCAATTTATTTACATATATATCAATATCTCCTAGAACTTGATTTAATAAATTAGAGCCTTTGGGCTAGTAATTGTCTGTAGGCTTGCAGTTCCTGTGCATGAAAACATTATTTTTTCCATTAGTCTCTAGATATTCAAGTGAATTGATATGTCAATGTGTTTATGATTAGTAAATCTGGGTTGGTTTTGGATTTCTTTTAACAGTAACAAGACTTAATTTAAAAGTCTTTGTTTAGCTCTGCTGCTTTCCCAATTACCAAGTCATTGTTGCATTTCTGAGTTAACATCTGAGTAATATCAAGTCTGTATTTCCAGTGGATTTATAGAGTTAAAACATGTAGCAGAGTCTTGTTCTTACTTGGGAATACATCCCTGGATCAGTCCAGTGTAAGGCCTGGTAATAAGAATGATTTTTATTAATACTGGCTAGATCGTGGCTATGGTGATATAGCCACCACTCTCACAGAGGTCTCCCTCCTGGGGGAATTACCTCAGCTCTACGGCCAGACGAGAGAGTGGCCACTCACCCAGCCCGGTGCTGTCGGCACGCGGGCACACTCACGCATCCAGCAGCGTCAAACGATGAAGGAGGCAGGAGGAACCGCACCTTGGCATGTCCTGCTTGTCTTTATTGGGGTGCGGGGCACGCACCCGAAACGCACAGAACGGGTGCAAGATGGCGGAACTGTGACCCCCCCCACGTGTCGTCCCTTAAGTACAGGGTGTTCTCCCGGGCGCAGGCAGGGGGCGGGGTCACGGGGTAGGATCCAATGGCAGGGGCAGGTCCAACGGGATAGATCCAAGGACGGGACATACCGGGGGGGTAGAGAACCGGGCCGGGTCCAATGCCCGGCCAGAACTAGGGGGGTACTGCAGGGTTGGGGGCTACTTCACAGGATACAACATTTTATTATGCTATGTTGTGCATGACATAGTTGCTACTAAGATAGCTGATATATCACAGGAGGCTGAGAAATATATGAGTGAATGGTTATGTAGGTGCAATTATAATTACAATAACAACAAATAACAACAAAAATAGTAATATAATGTAATCGAATATTCTGTATAGTACTAAGAGCGCCAAACATTTTTTTTTTTTTTAAATTCTCAGTATCATTGTTTCATTGGTACTAGTTTGAAATGCAGAGACAAAAAATGCCTTGGGATGGATGAACTGAATTTCTGAAGAACTTAGAGTACATGAAAGCCTGAAGAGTACCAGAGTGTTATTACAGGGGTGGGAAGCTGTGTTGTGTGCATATGCATTGTGTTTGATCATTTCCGGGTGTCTGTCCAAAAGAATATCTCTGTGAAGAAGAGCCCTTAATAAATTTAGTGTAGCTATTTACAATTTGTCTTGCAGCCCTTTCTGTCACAAAAAGGATGAATGTCTTTAAATTGAGGGAGGAGAAAGAGACACTTATAAATTACAGTCCCTGCTCATTGCAGGGGGGCTGGACTAGGTCCCTTCCAACTCAAAATATTCTATGATTCAATGACACATATTTTTTAAAAGTCATGAGCAGTTTAATTTAGAGACTTACTCCCAGTGAATTGTCTCACCATTTTCTGACATGTGGTACAAGCAGGAACAGAGGGACTTGTTGGGGAATACACAACCATTTTTTTCCTCTTCCACTGGCACAAAATTTGGAATTTTTCTTTTTGAAGATTGATAGATTTCTGTTAATGTTTTATGTAGAGAAAGCTATATGCTGCTACTGAAAATATATTAGAACATTGATACTGACACTGAGTAATGTGGTAGAGGAAGGAAAATTTAAACAGGGAAGAAATGAGAAGTGTTAAAACTGAGACTCAGCCTTGTACTTGCAGGGTGAAAACTGGTGTTTCACCTCTTGGTGTCACTGCAGGATTTGGTATTTGCATTTACTAGCCCATGTTACTGTTGGATTTGAGTTTGGGGGTTTTTTTTCCTTTGGTTTGTTGTCGTTTTTGCTTTGGAGGTGCCTTTTTTTTTTTTTTTTTTTTTAACTGTGGTCACTGCAACTGTTTTTTAACAAGTCAGAATGAAAGGTAGCGATTAAACTTGGAGCTGCTAATAGCTCTCAGATCTGCCAATTAATTTTGTTGAGCATTAAACCAGCTTCACCAGCGTGAAGCCTCAGGCACCGAATTGGTTTGGAATGAACATGATTCAGAGATGGATAGGAATTACTCAATTCAGGGGTTAGAAATCTGTCAAATCTATTGTAGTAATTTGTGAACTTGGTCGGGTCCACTGTACTCTTCCCCTTACATGTATGGCCTTTCCAATTCTTAAAAAATGGGTGTCTTCTGACACTTCTACATACATCTTCTCTCTGTGATGTGGACAGCATTTCACACAGAACCTGTTTTCTTTAAAATGCTATTCAGACTCTAAATTTATTTCAGGCAGTGATTTTCTCTGTGCTGTGTACAATGCATATCATGCTCAATGCCTCTAGGCATTAGAGCTAAATTTTCTCTGAACTGAAGAAAGAAATGAAGGAAAGAAAAGTAATTCTACAGTGACCCAAGAGCATCCTAAAACTGAGGCTGATAAATGAACATGTGCTGTACCAATGACAGAGCAAATACATTCCTTGGTGTCCCTGTGTAGCTGGATGCAACAGATTCTTTAATTTGCTTCTGCTCCTTTCTCTGCTATCTTTTCTCACCTATTTTGTCTCACTGGCCTCATCTCTTTGTTGACCATACATATTTTTGTGCTTTTTCATCACTGGTCTCAAAAGTGAGAAGCAAGAATGAAGCCTTTAGCTGAAATACAAGATAAACATTGTGTGGATCAGATTTTCTAACAAAGTGATTTCTTTGCTCATAGTTGGAGAGGACGTTGTCATCCTTGTCTTTAAAGGTTTTGCAGTGTTCTGGCAGACTGTCAGTGCAGTGTTACAACTGCCCTGTTAGTTTGTCTGAACTCCTGGAAAGTGTAATGTAAAAGCACAGGTGCATTTGTGCTCAGTGTATTTATACTGAACTTACCATGATGGTGTCACTGCTAAACCACTAAAATGAAACGAATTACTGGGGTAAATATTCTTGTCCTTTTTTTTTTTCAAGAAATATTATGGTTCCCAATGAAAAAATAAAGTCAATAAACATGCAATGCAATATTGCATTTCAACAAATGTAATTGTTATTAAAAGATAGCACTTTTTGGTTTTTTAGTGGATTAGATAACTGGAGACAGTAATTGCTTTCCCAAGTTTCTTACTGTTCATGATTCACATGAAAAAATACTTTTCAGGATCTTTTCCTTTTTTTTTTTCTTTCCCTTCTGCCCCACAAAATTTCTGTCTGTAGCTGTACATTTGGTATAGTTCCAAACTGTGCAAGGATTTCAAGTAGACTGAAGGGTTTCATTCTCTTAACTCCTCTGAGTGACACCTTTTACCCTGAGCTATTAATTCATTCATTGCTGGCACCCATACACACACAAATTCTTCCCACTTCCCCTGAAAGTGTTTTGCAATGTCTGATCCAGCAGAAACTTTCTTGTGGGAATAAATGTGGGCAAGTATATATATATATGTAAAAAATGATATACCTTAAATATGACTATATATAATATGCATATATTAATACACAGATAAACAATATGTCTAAGTAGCTAAATAAAATAAGGGGTGTGTTTTTTTCAGTCCTGAGAAAGTTCAGTTCTCCCAGTGATACGCCCAACAGCATAAAAGTCATCTTCATTTCCTAAATTAGCCATGCACCTGGAGTGATCCCATTAACAAGGCCAGCATGCCTCTTAAATTAAGTATTAATTTAACTTTAATTAAGTATTCATTTAAATCAACAAGGAACCACAGTACACATGAAACTTTGGAGGCTGTTTTTCTGAAAGGAGCAGATTAAAAGTTAGAAGTAAACAGACACAATTAACTGGAGTTAGCAGCAGCCTCTGAGCCTCTCCACTGAAAGAGGTTTTCTGAAGGACTAGATTCACTTGGGATGCTTCCTTGCCTTTAGCTGACTTTCTAACAAGTCAGCATTATAGATAATATAGAATATTATAAAGCACTGTAAGCATGGTAGGCTGTAATTAGTGATTAAAGCATCATGCTGGTAACTCAGTTAAAGATGCAGGCCAAAGCACACAGAGCTTTAACTGTGGGTGCTCTTGCATGAGTTGAGATGCTAAGGCTGAGTGTGCCTTTGGGACACAGCTGGGATATCACCTCACCCACACAGCCAAGTGTGTCTCTGAGGCAGAGGAGTGGGAGTGGATCACTTTATTTTTGGAGTTCAGGGAAGTAAAACCACTGTTTTCAGGTTGTAGCTGTCTCAAAACCTCATTGGAAGGTCTGGGAAAGGGCATCAGGAAAGCCCTTCCGTGTAGTAAAGAATGGGCACTGTCAGGTGTGTGAGGCTTTGAGGATCAGGGAAGGTATTTACACGGCTGTTAGGTGGGAGGCTTGGCTGCCTCGTGCCCGGTCTCCCAGCACAGTCAGCTGAGTGCACAGACACAGTTTAGGACAAGGCACATCTTCCAAGGCTGTACTGCAGCCAGCCAGGCTTTGTGAGTTATGTAGGAAATGGAAGTAAGTCCCAGCCCCTCATTTCTGTGGAAGTGCCCTTTAGTAGAACTATAAACACCTCAAATATTTTGGCTCGTGAAAGCCTCTCTTTTACTTTGCAAACTATGGTTTAAGATTCCAAAAGGGGAGGAATAACTGTTTTTGAACTGAAGCAAAAGATATTTAAGTGATAGGGGATATGTCACTTAAGAGACTTGTGGAAGAAAAATGAAGATTTCAAGATCAAGTTTAATAAATACGTATTTCTTGCTGTCAGTGTGTGTATATAACAGCTCTGAGACAAGAGAAAATGAGACTGCACATCCAAGAGCAGCAAATGTGTTTTAAACACTAATCCTAGGGAAACAGACATAAGGAAAAAATGATTTTGCATAGACCATAGTCAATCTTCCATTTCAGCTCGCAGCCCAGATGAAGACAGTATTTTCAGGAATGAAAGGAACAAAACCCTCAGGTCTGTGTTCAGAAAAACTCTAGAGGTGCTCTAGAGCAGGGAAACCCTTTCTCCTCTCACAACCCAGTGCCACAACTGCTACCAAGGGATCTGCAGCCCAGCCAGAGCTGCCCAGGCAATAAAGGCACCCTCCAGGCCCTGCATCTGGAGGCTGATGTGCTTTAGGAGGTGCTGGCAGAGCTGTCATTGGGACATAAATCAGAGGCTTGCCTTTCCAGCAAAAAGGTTCTGTTTCAGTAAAATATTTTATGTCCCCCTTTTTTGGAGGAGAACCATAATTTCATATATTTTGATTCACCTCAGCAATCATAGTGTCAGTCATGAAGTCTCATGAAAGGAAAGGGAAAAAGTGAGAGGAGAGAGAAGAAGACAGAGAAGTAAAGAAAGGAGATAAAAATTATTTTTGAACATGTACTGAATTCAAAGGTTCTTCAACAGCTTTTTTCCACATGCTCCATTGGCTCTTGTAAGCCATATTCCCAATAGTTTTGTCTTTTCTGAGAGGGGCTGCTCTGTGTTGCCTAAAGAAAAAAAAAAAGAAAAAAGAAAAAAGAAGAAAAAAAAAAGCCTATGCACTTCTCAGTAAAAAGCATCCAAGCTTTGTAAGTGTAATGAGAACAGTGGGTGAAACATATGGCATATCCTCAGATCTGAATGGAAATGTAGCAGAGCAGACAATACTAAATTAGATATGAGAACTTCAGACAGCTATCAGGAAATGAAGAGTGGATTACTTTTTTTCACCTTGAACCAGATGAAATACATTTGTTTATCCATCTGTGGAATCTTAAATTATTTTCCAGCCAATCTGATCAGAATTTGTGTCTGGGCTATGTCACAAGCAGTCATGATTATTCACTTTGCCTAGACCTCATCAGGACTCCTGATGTGTGATATTATGCAACACAGATTCAAGTTTTAATTTTTTTTTTTCCTGGTCTCCCGGAGGCTTGCAACAAATGCAGAATTTGCAGAATCTTAAACATAAATGAATCAACCTTTCTCAACCAAACAACCTAAATAAAAAAAGTTCTGTGGCCTAACAATATGGTTTTCAAAGCTGGGTAAGTCAAAGGATATTTTTAATTTTTGTCTGATGCCATTTGTCTTTCAATGAAACCTGTTTTCTAACATGCTCTGAATGAGGGAGAAGGGACTTCATAGCTGATGTGGATACTGCTGTTTTCACTGGAGCCAGCTACTGGCTGACTGCAATTACCTGTGTTAGCTAGGGCCTTCAGTGCAGCTTCATATTGGTGGCAATCAAGATTTATAATTTCATGGAATTTCTAATGGAAACATTAGATAAATGGAAATAAATTTTTCATGGAACATATTTAAAGTGAAAATAATTTGAATAGTTGAAAAGGTAAAGCTGAAATATGAGTTAATTTTAAAAGAATTTAAAATAAATCATCCAGAGTATTTCACTTAAAACTTCTCTAAAGTGAGCTGTTCATTATTTCTTGATTTAAACTCAGGGCTTTACAAACATTTTGCTCATCATTAACAAAGCAAAAACAACAACAAAAAACCCCAACAAAAACCCCAAACCCAATGATTTTAATAGTTCTTCTGGTAATTAGGCAGTAATTCAGTTGTGTTTATGCAATTTGCTGAGGTCAATCAACCACTGTAGGAGATCTAGTGCAGTGTATAGGATAGATAATGAAGATAGAAAAAATGTCTTAAATTACTTTGAAGATTTAAAGGGCTTCAATTCCGTGGTGCTCAGAAATTCACTGATGGTAACAAAACAGCAAGGAATATTTATTCATACAAATTTAGGCATAACTCAGTTCCAGTTTAAAAAATAGTTTACTGTCAACAGCCACATATCAGATTTTTGTTTTGTAGGCATGATGCAATTTTTAAGGAAGGATTAAGTAAGTAGCTAAAAACTAGTCATCAGCCGGTTCTGGAGGCATTTTTTCTTTGACACATGAAATTGTTTAGAGAAAACCTCCTTGATCTCAGCAGGTTTGTGCGGGTACATTTTCAATTATAGTCAAACCTCTCTTTTCATCTTTTCAACATTTTATTTCATTGCACCACATAACCTGAACAATCCCATTACGCACTGCATTCATTTTTACAAGTTCAGTTTTTCATAGTTAATATGGATCCCTTGTGTCATGACCTTGTTCTTTATCTAAGCAAAATGCTGGAAAGAGATTGTTGCTGAAGACAGCCCAGCTCCCTAATGGAGAAGAATCCAGATGTACAGTCCAATGGATTCCTTTAATTAAGAGAAGTGAAACCCATACATTATTCTTTAATGTAGCTGATTTAGACTGGTTAAACAGACCGAAATTTAACTTTGAAGTTGTTTATCTATTGATTAATACACACCAATTCCTCTCTATTTCCTTCAGCTGAGTGAGAGCATTTGTGAGTAATCATTGCAAGTCTTGTGACTCAAAATCCCACGGCTTTTCAAGCACAAGAACTCAGAGACCTAGAAATTCCAATGTTATTTTCTTACCAAATTGCATAATCTCTACAGCCAAGCATAACTGAGCATGAAGGGTCATGACTGCTTTTTATTTAGCAAAGCAGAGACCTGGGAGGACCAAGTGCAGACAAGCCTTCTCTGAGGATTAGCAAACAGCTCTGAGCAAGGAGCAGGGAAATAAAGGAGAGAGAGACTCTGTTTCTAAGTTGTTGAACTGGGCTGCAGCACTGCAGAATGCAGATGTTTCTTCTGTCTTTGATAAATCTCAGTCTGTTTGGCAGCTTCTGAATTTCTGGACTGAAATGCTACTGCCACGGGAGCTTCTACTGTTGATTTTGGGTTAGACTGTCAAGTTAAGGACTAATTCAGAGGACCCGTCTAACAAGACCAGCATATTTTATAAACAGTGTCAACTTTCCATAAACAATTGCTCTATGCTTTTGTTTCCTATTCTTACAGTACAGGTTTAGGAAAAATAAAAAAGCTGACTTACTCTTTCTGAGCGTTACTTCACTATATCTTATTTATTCCTGCCCTGAATACACCTGGAGAGTTTAGACAAGAAGCCAAACATGCTGTTGGTAACCTCATCGCTAATTTTTAAGAAAGGGACCTGAATTGCAACCTACTATCATAGGCCATAGCAGTAACCATTCCTATCATCTCCAAATTTAGCTATTTGCAGGGCTTTTTAAATAGATGAGTCAGTGATGCTGTTTCATTGAATCCTCATGAATGGCTCTCAGACAGTATTAGACTAGTGAGGGCACAGGCAAAGACAAGTGATATGGAACCTGGTTTAGGTGATAATAACCCAACATTCTTACATTCATAAAAAGTTCCTAGCTAGATTTCTTAACCCAAGGCAGGGCAGAGAGAGGATCTGGGGCACTTGGGACAGGGTTTTATCTAGTATCTGATACCAAGAGTCAACCTGAAACAATGCTTAGACTAAGTATTTCCAACTCTTTCTTTGCTCAGGCTAAGACCTGAAAAACAATAGTGACCAATCATCCACGTGTAATGCTGTTCTGCAGTGACCACGCTGGTAAGGTCCAAACACAAAAACTTGATGTTTTCCAAGTGCTTTCCCATTCTTTTTTCACTGTTGTTGCGGTTTAACCCCAGCCAACAGCCCAGCCCCTCACAGCTTCTCACCCACTCCCCCACCAGCAGGACTGGGGAGAGAACCCCTTCCTCCTTTTTCCCCTCTCTTTGTACACTGAGCATGATGTCACCTGATCTGGAACATCCCTGGGTTCAGTTTGGGTCACCTGTCCTGGCTGTGTCTCCTCAGCATGAGGTCCAGAAAAGGCCTTGGCTCTGTGCAAGCCCTGCTCATCAATAACAAAAACACTGTTGGTACTTAACGGCTGTAAAACCAAAGACTTTCTGCTTTCACTTTTCAAATTGAGTGTCTGCAGAGATTTAATAGGAAGGTATTGAAACAAATGAGATATCTCTCTTTTTTTTTTTGTTTTCTCATACAGCTGGAAAAAATGGGCAAGTTTTCATGAGTGTAGACTGGAGCTGGAAGTAGATGCAGAACTTTTCTAAAGTCAAAGTCTAAAGGCAATCAGGTTGCAGTTAACATGCTTGGATTTATCAGTGTGAGTGATATTTACTACAAGATGCATAAAAAGTTTTGCAAATATTTACTACAATGTGCACAAAAAGTTTCATCAACAGAAATAAACCCGTTCTTATAAAGTGTCCATAATAAAACCATACATTTTCTTTTAAATATTGATTTCTTGCATAACTTTTTAAAAGATTTTGTTCTTAATGAAACATTCTGGATGAAGATATAAACCTAAAATACAGAGTCTGTGAGATACAGATGATTTTTTTTTTTAAATAAAAATATAATCTCCCTTCTGGTTTGAATGTGATATATCAATATCATTTGTATTGTAGAACTCATGGAAGTGGAAATATATATCAGTAAATTCATGCTACAATGACTGGTAATTGAAGTTAAAAAAACATAGAAAGAGGAAACTTACATATGAATTAAGTGTACAGTTTTTATTCTATACACTGTTTACCCCATGACTGAGCATTTCCTTCACTATTGAAGATATGCTGAAAAGTTCACTGAAAAGAAGTAAGAACCTGGGTATTTTACCAATAACTACATGTGAGGTCTTTTTAATATTCACCCTATTTCTAACAAGATCAACACAGTCTGCAGTTTTCCTGAGCTACCACTACCGTGTGGTACTAAAAGGATGCATGGAATACCTTTCCACGCACTTCAACTTAAGAG
Source organism: Aleadryas rufinucha (assembly GCA_013397815.1). Taxonomy (NCBI): domain Eukaryota; kingdom Metazoa; phylum Chordata; class Aves; order Passeriformes; genus Aleadryas; species Aleadryas rufinucha. The sequence goes on from VZTH01012702.1 coordinate 24,257, forward strand.
TAGAATTCATTGCTACAGGATAATGGGGATTAAAAAAGGCTCAATTAATCCAGAAAAGTTTAGACAAGTTCGCAGAGGGCATTTGCATCATGGACTGGTGAATGCAACAGTTCACATGCAACACCCAGTTCAGAAATCCCTTATATGCCAGAACCAGGAGAAAGTTTCAGGAGGAAAGACCATTCCAGGTTTGATCTCTTTGTTTCTGCTCTCTTCCTGAGGGCCAGCCCATGGCAGCTGGCTGGTAATGAGCATGGATGTGCATATGTTCAGATCCAGTGCCTCCTTGCATCATGCCCATAGTTGATTTTTATATTGTGGAAGAATGAAAGTTAGTGAATTTTATTTTCAAGGCAAGTTTTACTGAGATAGCAGTATTGCTAACTGTGGTCGAATTATACTGTGACTATAATTCTCAGAATATGGAAGAAGGAAAACCAAAGAAAGAACTAAAGGTTTATTTGTTTGTTTGTTTGTTTTTTTTGTTCTTTCTTCATCTCTTGAAGGTATTTTGAATGTTCCTTGAATAACAGGTGAGTGCAAGGTTAGCCTTCCCTCAGTGATGATGTGACAGATTTGTTCATTCAGATAAACTATTAATGCAGAGTATGGTAAAACATAGAGATAGCAAATAAAAGTTTTGTCCTCTGTAACACCCAGAAACAGCCTGGGTCTACAAAAAAAGAGCGTCAAGTCTGTCTTCAGAAGTCTGCTCCCGTTGCAAACATTGCTAAATCAGAGTAACACTTCTGGATGTACCAGCTTAAGAAGTTATGGGAAAATGAGAGAACCATGGAAGCGAAAAATGAACTGTGAAGAAAATTGCCCATCCACACAGCTGTCCAAAGGAAGACTGTGGCTTACACAAGACATAGCACCACTGTTATGCCTCCGTTCTAACAATTGCAGCCCCAGAAATATGATCTGACTGCCTGAGCTGCAGCAGTGCAGTGCAGGATTTCATTCTTTTTGTTTGTTTATCGGTCCATCCCATCATGATGATATCCAGAGTGGTGGAAGTGCTGCACTGACAAAGGAAGAAAAAGAAAAGCTGTATTTTCTAGCAAATCAAGTTTGTAACAGACCTTTGGATAGTGGCTCTAATATTACTTTTTCCCCTTCTGCAATCAATACTCCTGCCTCACCATGGCTGTATCTCAGGTGATCCGAGCAGGAAATTCAGCTGTCGGATTGCTCCTGCTGTTTTACAAAAGGCCTGCTGCTCTTTACTGTTCCTTCCCAAGCTTTCTGTTCTCCTTGGGCTTATGTTGCCACTCAACAAGGGTCAGAGTTTCTTGCACATGGGTTTATGGAGTTGTGCCACTGATGCCAGCAGTTTATTCTGGCTGCTTCCCTCTGAAGGCTTTTGAGAGATGTTTGCAACACTGCATGCTATTCCTTTAAATGCACTAATACTGAAGACATAAAATTAGGAAATGCAGAAATAATGCTGGCAAACTGAAAATAGCTGAAGGGTTGAAGCATGTCCTAGGTTACAGTGTAAGACGTGCCCAAAAACATTTATTCTTTTACCATCTCCATAAAATATTGAATCCAGGTGGGGCAGTGTTTTCCTTGCCTCCTCCCTCTGGGAGCTATCTTTGTTTAATGCGCAATCAAGGACCCTGCCCATGGCTCATAGATAACTGCCTCTGGACAATCTTTTGTTAATGGGCCCATCAATGCCTTATCATCCCATTGTGAGAAGCTCCACCCAGAGGGAGAAACCAAGCATTCCATCCTAAATATAAACTAGGATTCCAAACACCACAGACAGCCTTTTCCCACTGGATTTCCAGAGGACAAGAGCTACCACTGGACTTTCAGACGAAGACCAGACTCTTTTTCTACAGGATCACTGCTTTAACAGGACCACTTCATCTGAACTGCTACCAGCACCCTGACTGACAGGGTGCCANGGTTTGCTTTCAAACCTGTACAAAGCAGGATGCTGGTTTTTTTACATCCTTCTGCCTATGACTATTTCCTTCTTGTTGTTAAAAAGTCTTTGTCTAACAGGTGTTGAACACTATTTTAAAAGTAGGCCCAAACTTATATTTATTTATATATTTTATATATTTTATCACCTTTATATATTTTGTATATACATAAGTAGAAAAATTATTACTGAGGTGTTTTTTCCTCTTTTTTTTTCTTTATTCAAAATTAAACAAAAAGCTAAGTGTTGTACATGTGCAGAAAAGAACTGTGCACTCCGTGAGAGAAGCTGCAGGCAGAATACAGACCAGATTGAGGGCAAACATCACTTCAGAATGTAGTGCTAGACAATATATTTTTTGAGATCCTGCAGTAGAAACATTAAAAGATGGTAAGATAGCACTCTTTATTGTCTTCAGAGACTCTCATCTGAATGGAACAAAGAACAAGACAGGTTTTTATAATACAGCCATTCAGTTTGCATTGACAGTAGCACAGCATCCAAGTTCTCCACTCATTACAAAGCACTTTCAGGATAATGAGCTTTTCAGACTGCCAAAGACTTGGAGACAAAATGTTTCACATCATGTAAATTTTCTGTGCTGGATTTCAGGCACTTTTGTCAGCCCTTCTCAGCACCGTCGGAGTTCTTATTAAAGAGATGGGACTATCGCGGTTATGCACGATTTATTACTTAAAATAACAAACAAGGCATCAGTCTCAGAGGTCGTGAGATTTGGTAACAAGTNTGTCTTGAGTCAGGCTCCTCAATTATACAGTTCCCACCTCAGCTCAGATCCCTCTTAGTCTGGTTCATTAATTCTAATAAACAGATTATCTGTTAGTATAACAGAGGTAAAAGCCTGGACTCCAATGTTTCTCTAACATTCGGCTCCCTTGCCCCCAGAAATTTTCCTATATTGTCTGTTCCTGCTTAGTTTATCTTACAGGCAGTATGCTGCATGGGTATCACATGCACAAGGAATCATCCTTTTACGGTAATTTATAGTCAATCATCTCAGATCTGCCTTGGGGAAGTTCAAAATCAGAGGGAAAAAAGGTGAAATTTAACTCTTTTTATCCAGTAACTATGCAGCTGTAGCATGGAAGACACTGGCCCTTTTAGCTCTCTGAATATTTTACTCACAATTAGGCAACAGGCAACTCTTCTCCAGTATAGACTAGGGTTAGATTAATTGCATTGCTTTTAATGTCTTGTTATGAAGTTTTGAGTGAAGTGGCCTCCATAATTTTGTTTTCTTTGTTGTTTTGAAATCAGCTCTATGGTAACAGCAAAGGCAGACTGAGACAGAGTATTAGTCAGAGAATGATGAATAAAGGAAAATACATTCCAATAAACTGTTCATCCCCCACTCTCTCTTTCCCTACTCATAGACTCCTAGAGTAAATATGTAGCTGCTCACACTGGAGAAATGTCTCCTGCTAGAAACAGAATCACAGGAAAAAACATATTTAAAAAAGAATATTTTAAGAGACCTCTGGAAATGATCTCATCCTACCTCCTTTTCAGAGCTGCCCTAATCTCAATGTTAGATCAAGCTGCCCAGCAGGGTTTGGGAGCTCTCTTGTGACAGAAGTTGCACAATGGTCTTGGCAACAGTGCCTAGAGAATGACCTAATATTTATCTCCAGTAGATGGGAGCACGGTATTCACTGCCATTCCTGTCAAGCCTAACTCTTTTCAACATAAAATTGTCCTTAATTCCCTGATAGTCCTGAGAGAAAGGGTTTCAATCTAAAGGTGTGTATTTATGAACCCATCCAAAGCACCACATCCACTCAGCTGTGGCATTTATATCTGGTCCAAAGTCACTCTTTATTTCAGTCCCCAGGGTTGAAAAATAACATTTTCCACGCCCTGATCTGCCAGTAATTAGCTTCAGCTGTCCTGAGACCAAAGGAACTGACTCTACATCATCTTTTCAAGAAAAGGCAACCACAAGATTTTGGGGACAAAAGATTACAAATTTTCATGTTGCAATTACTCCAGTGTTACCATGCATTGTACTCAAAACCTGTCAAATACACAGCTATTACAGGGGTTTTGTGCCTCATCTATAATAAGCTTTTCAAAGGCCTGTTACAGAACAGCAGCTCAGTTTCTGTCTCACTGTTTCACTTCAAACACGGCTGACCAGAAACTAAGAAAAAAGTCTCAGAGGAAAGGTATTACTCATATTTTATACCCAGTTTCCAACCTGTAGCACTCAGGATGGTTCAAAGATGTTTTTGTTTCAATATCTTGGCCGTGGCATACCATAGAACAAAATATTTCCACACAGAAATCTGAAAATGGGAAACACATGGATTCCATTGTGGGAAAGAGGAAAAAGGGAAAGCACATTTTTCAGGAGTGAACAGTTAAGGACTTTGGCAGCAAAATTGCAATAATTTCATTTCTATAAGAGAAGAAAGATTTGTTTTTTCTTTTGAACGTGGGAGTTGGGCTCCCAGTACAAGACACTTGAATTTATGATTGAAGCAGGATCCAGAATCATTAAAACATATCAAAATTACACCATTATTGGCAAACTATATGTACTTTTGGTTCTCAGCTAAATAAAAATCCATATTGGTTCCCTCACTACCTTGAGCTCTTTACAAAGATTGCACTTCTTGGCCTCCCTCTGAAACGGTCTTTTAAAAGATATGTGTGTATCAATTCAAGAAAAAGATGAAAAAAGAATAACAATTATGCAATTTCTTTTGGGGGAGGAAATGTAGGGGTTTTTTAAATACAATAATGCTAAAGCAGAGAGGGAAATGCTACATTCAACCATGGAGAGAAATGCAAAAAAATAGTTTGATAAATGCATACAAAAGATCTCATCTTTGTTGAAAGGACTGAAAAAAATACTATTCCAGCCAGATAAGGACTTCCATTTGCTTAAAATGAATTTTATAAAATATTATTAAATTAGGTTCATTTCAGAAATTCACTTCTTATGCAATATTATTCTTGTTTTTAAAAGGATAAAAACATTAATTTGTATCTCTAAAGACATAATTTAATAATCTGAAATGTGGTTTTAGTAATGCACTCACTACACTTTCTCACTCACAAGCAGCTGTCTCTTAATGTGCAGCTATGTGCAGTCCAGCAAAGTAAAATGATTTTTTTTTAATTTTTTTTTTTTTAATAGCTGATTTAAAAGGACCTTTTTTCACATGGTAATTAAAAAATTGCCTATCTCCTAGTGGTCCCAAGTAAATAGGCTGAAACTTTCAAAGCTTCCCAAAAGATACATAGATCCAATTCCCATCCAAATAAATCTGATTTAGCATTTAAAATACGTCCAATTGAATATCTTTCTGTGAAAACCTCTTGAATTTAAGCCAAGCTGTGTAAAGTACTTTAATAAGAAACTAATTTGAGACTTCAGTAATAATATATTTTCATAAACCTCAGTATACTTGCAGAGAGCTTGTAAGTCTGAGTTATCACTTCTTTGAACTGCTGTTGAAGATGACATGGAAAACAACCCCAACAGTTATTAGTATTCTAACCACATTTAAAATATCTATTAATCCTTCATTAGCACTTCACATTTAAGATTAGAAAGTGGTAAAGCTTTATCTGTCTCATTCTCTGCAGTGACTGGTGGACTTCAGACTGCAATAGAAGTGTAACCTTTCCTAAAGAAAGGTGTGCTGGTCCTTTTGTCAATTTTTGTTCTCTGAGAGCAGAGACAATGTTCCTTTCGCTCCTACCAGACAGTGTGGGAGGCCTTCTTGTTTCAGCAGAAATAAAACAAGTTTTTTTGCTAACAAACTGCAAACACCACATTAAGGAATCTTTTCCATTAGTCTAACTGGTGCTTCAGTCCATACTGTTTTTACTTTGCTGCCACTGTAAAGAAAAGTTATGTTTAATAAATCATCTTTTCTGGGATTGCATTTCTTAGCAAAGTACCTTCTTGTTGTATAATGGTAGAAGATCTGGTATGAGCAGCATGTCTTTTTTACAGATTGTGGATAAGAAGGACAAACATTTCAGAGAAGAAAGATGTTGCTGGTCTTTCAGTTCCTTCTACTCAAAGCTGTAGAAATTGATATAGTGCTAGTAGAAATGTGATATTAATGTAGAAACTAATTTTGAACTAATTTTTTTATCCAAAGTTCACCTTGCATTTGCATCTGTCAAGCTGACAGCAATTAGATGCTGAGCTTAGTTGTACTCAGGAGTGCATGATATGAATATAAAGAATTGTCTGAGAAAGCAAAATTGCTTTCGTTGCACGGTTTAACAATCCTATAGCAAGTAAGTTCCGCATAAGAGGATTTTGGAGAGGTGATTATGTTTTTGCTAGGTGCTTAGAGTTGGGTGGGTTCTTTTTTCCTCTAAAAGTTGGAAGTTCTTAGCTTTCCTTCTGCCCCATCTCCCCATTATTCTTTTCCCCACATCATCCCAGCAGGTTTGCCAACACAAACACTTGTGTAGCATTCATTGGATCCAGCTATTCTCTAGAGGAAAAAAAAAAATTAAAAAAATTTTTAAAAAAAGGAAAGGAGGAGGCAGTTCTTCAGAAAAGGTCATGTTTTTGCACTGTTTGAGAATCAAAATCACACAGTTTTCCAACCATGAGAGGGAACTGAGCTGCGAGAACACAATGCTGAGAGGAAGGTTATATCTGGATTTGTTTATATTCTGCTTCCTGTACCTCCTCTGTTTAAAACAAACAACAGCATCCCAGTTATGTCTGCTTCTCAGTTCTTCCTTGCAATCTTTTTTTTGTGGAGCCTGTTATGTGTGAAGGGCTGCCTCAGAGATCTGGCTCACTCTTTCTTGAAACAAGAGTCAGACATAGGAGTAGAAGTGAGAGCACTACTCACCCTGCTCTTGACAATACTTGAAATAAGGGTTAAGCTTGGAAGAAATGTGTCTTTACAACAGATCACCTGTTCAGTGACAGGAGGTCCTCACCTGCTCTTGGAAATTCTCTTGAGAAATAAGGATTCCAGCCAACAAAAAAGCTTTTAATAGAGAATGTGCTACTTGTCTGCATCAGCTTCAGATTAGTTTGCTGGGGGAAATTGCTGTCCTCTTTCTGTGTCTGTGGTATAGCTTTCCACAAGGGAGGATTTTGGAGAGGTGGTTTGTGGTTTTGCTTGGTAATTATAACTTATGTCAGCTGAACAGTACAATTCAATGTCTTCCCTTCTCTGAAACAGCTGTGAGTTGATTTGATTTGATTTGATTTGGGCCAGAGGTACACTCCAGAGATAAGCAGTGAGCTGTGAGGAGAGACAAATGAGGAGCTGAAGGGAAGAGGGCACACTTGGAACACCTGAGACTTTGTTGAGAAAATGCTGTTAGTACAAATAAGGACCCCTGAGCATTTCCTGAAAACCCACCCCATGTGATACCCTGAGCAAGACCGTCAGAATGGCTGCCTCAGAAAAACATCAGCTTCACAGGGACCAAGTTCTGGTTTGCTGCTATCGCCCTTGGGATTGTAGCAGTGATAACAGTTCCCCTCAAAAGCACTGGAGAATACGCCCTGATCTGGTGTCCCTTCACTGTGGATCCCGTCTCCTTGTAGCTTCTTTAGAACTTTCTTATCCCTCACTGAAGATCTGTGTGCTGAGAGGGAGAGAGATAGTGTGAGGATGGAGATGAAGGACCAAGGGTACAAGTTCTCCTTTAGAAGACAAAATGCACAAACATTGAAATGGAAGAGCTAAACGCTTAAGCTGCTTAAATCCTTAGGATCCGTGGCCTGCATGGATCTCATTCCGTGGCCTTCATGAAAATGTCTTTTAATGATGAAAGATTAATTTCATACCAGCATGTTTTCTCATTCTGGATCTGGGGGTGACTATGAAACATCAAATCCTCCCTAGCACAAACGTGAACTTCCAGGTGCTTAAACCAGTTTAAGGAGGCAGATGGTCAGGCCTGAGGCTGCTTGCTCAACTCCCTGTTTTCCAACAGGCAGAGGTGAAATAAAACTCTGAGGTCATTGCTCCTGGAGTGTTCCACTGAACATCCCCTGTTTGTAACAAAATGCTGAATGTTCTGGCTGCTGTAAAATGCTGATTTTTCAAACAAAACCATCATTCACTCAGTTAGGAGAAGGAACTGATGGTCAGTCCCAAAGCTCAGTGTTTTCAGTGGCAACTGGATCATGTTTTTATCTGAAGACATCTCAGATGCTACTGGGAAACAGTATTTTTTGAAATTCACTGTAATTGGCTGTACCAGCCTGGGCAGTGACCGCAGCTGATTTTTGTTTGTTGTTGTTTCTGGGTTGGAGTTTGTTCACCTTTGAATGGACAAGTCAGGAACTGGGAATTTATCCCCTGTCCTTAAGAGCTACAGCCTCACAGGCAGAATCTCAGATAAAGTTTTGCATTGTGCTGGTGAACCCATGTTGGCAAAATGTGCAAGACTAGCCGAAACTAGGATGAGTTTAAATGGAGTGGTAAAATGCAAAGACGTGTGAAAATAAAGACCTGAATGAATTAGTGGGTATGAGGAAATACGACTGTAATGAGAAAATGTGGTTGGTTTCTATTGTACATTCAAATATTAAATACTGTGTCCAATTCTAGTCTTCTCTCTTGGAAAAGGTAAAAGAAAACCTAGAAAATTTATGACAAAAAGTGGTAAAGGGTGTCAGGTGTTAAGTTCTGTTTAAGGAAACAATAGATTAACCCCTTCAACCTGGAGGATGATCAGCTGAGATGGGATATTAGGGGTGGTAAATGGGAATGATTGTTCAGTATGATAAAAAATCCAGGAGATACCAGGTAGAATGAACATACAGCTGGTCCAAAACAAACAAAAGGATGTATTTCATCACTGTATAGGTAGCTAATCACTAAATGGGATTAGAGTCAGGGAAGTTTCTCACCAGCACCAACATCCATTTTCTTTTTGAAACAAACCCAAGTCTTTTTCACCTCTGCTTGTGTTCCCTGCTCTTGCAGCTTCAGCTGAACAGCAGGTTTCCTTCTGGTGCCAACAGGGCCAGGTTAAAGTTTTGCATTCCTTACACCCAGTTCCCAGAAATTATCTCAGTTCTGTTGGCACAAGCAGACCCATGCTGGTGAGCAGCAGATGGGAGATGGTCTCTTTGTTTTCTTGTTATCAATTCTTCTCTGACACTTTGTGTGTCCCTTGCTATTACAGCTGCTTGGATCCTGACATTTTTTAAATACAGGTAAAAACTGAGTCTCAAATGGACAAATATTCGTGTATATAAAATAATTTAGTTTTGATTAAAGTGTCTTGAAATTGCATTTATCTGACACACATGAAAAATGACAGTTAAATAACAAGCTCATCCTTTCTTTTTATTTAGAGTTTACTAGGGACTTATTTTTCATGATAAAATGAGTTTTCCTGCATTCTGCTAGAATGAAAGATCAGGTAGCTCAATGGATTAGACACTGCTCCAGAGTACATTTCTTTCTGGGAGCAGTTTAAAAAAAAAAAATTCATTTTAAACAATCAACCCAGGAGTCTGTCATTGACAGAACTTGACTGGAAGTGGTTCAGAACAGAAGCTGTGCTTCCTTTACCAGGGCAGAAATCTGCTCTCAGCATAAAGGATCAGATGTGGAAAAGAAATATATGGTGGTATAAAATTATACTGCCCCAGAAAAGCCTCTATAGCTGTACTCTCCGTCTGCATCTCATAGCAACATTATACCTTTGATTTCATGGGGACACTAATTTATATTCTTGGGGGAAGAATGAAGCCAGAAACTCTAGCTAAATACCTTTAACACAAAGCATAAATGGCACTATGAAAATGACCATTTCCTCCAGACTTAGAGACACTGTAATTCATGTCCGCCAGCTCACTGGGTTTTATGTAACACTATTCTTCCTGCTCTGTTTCTTTCTAGGATTATTGGCTTTGTTACTTCCTCAACTGGAAACACAACATTTTAACCCCTTAGGTACTACCTATATCTGTCCATATTAACAGTGGTCCTTCTTTCTGTAGCCTGCTAGGTGGAGAAATGAGCTAAATTCTGCTAATGACGCAATATAAACCCAGGGAAAGTGGCCTTGTAGTTGAAAAGACCAGATTTTCCAAATGCCTCAGGTGTTGCTTTTACTCTTTCACTGCTGTGAGCTTTACTGTGTCATGAATCAGGAAAGCGAATCATGGCATGGGTTTAAATAATGTCAGAATTTCTCTTCTTTTCTCCCCTCCTTTCCTGTGTTCCTCACCAGAGAGGATGAAATTAGAATATGAATTTTGACTGGCAGGTATTAGTCATATCACTTAGTGTCTAATAAAAAACAGAGGGAAGGATTCATTTGTCTAAATTCATTGCCTAAGGAAAGGGAAGATCAATCTGGTGCACACAATTTCCTTACAGGCACTGGAGAGCATCATCTGAGGACTGGGTGCAACTGACTTCATCCTGAAGTTGGCAAATGATCAGAAGAATCGCTTTCAGAGTTTGTTGTCCAGATTTCTGCTGAGCCTGACTACCTTGGATATGGGTACTTTGGGACTGAATGACTCCCACCTTCAGGCTCCATTGGAAGGAAGGGGTGTTGAAACCTGCCTGGACAGCAGCAGCCAGAATGAGGGAAGTATCTCTGGACTGAAAAAAGGAGTTGTTTTTCCAGAATGACGGTAAGTAGGATCCTCACTGCTTGGGATTGTCCCCGGAGGAGTCAGAAAAGGTGGGCTAAGATAAATATTTGCAGGTAGATAACTAAATACATCTTAAACTATTCTCTAATATTTCTCTCACAGATTTTTTACTCTCTTTAGAGACCTAGTGCCATCACTTTGGTTTCAGGCCAAAACTCTTTTAAAATTCTCTTTATATGCTGTTTCTGGAAGGCCCTATAGTGGTGTCACAGTGCCATGGTGCACCACAGCACAAAAGGATTAATTATTTCTGTCTCCATAAATACGTGATAGTAATTCAGTGGTCCTTGGGATGGGCACCTATAGCATATCTTTCTAATAAAAATAGAAGAGTTTTTAAAGCAAACAGATATTTGAAATAATTCAGGGCCAAGTTTAGTTTTAAGAATGTGTCTTCTTCTTTGACTGTAAAAACTTATTTTTCTTAGATTTTCTTTTTCTGGAAGTATAGTGCAGAAAGGAAGACATTAAAGAGGAGATAGACACATTCTGAGTCTTTAGATCTAGAGTAAAATTTTCAGTTGAAAATGCCAGGCAGATTTTCAAGCTAAATTTGAAGAAAACAGCCTGTATCCAATGTTCCAATTAGAGCTACGGTCAACATGGAAACAAAGGAAGGTTCAGACATAAAATAATTTGGTTTTGTTGTTATTCTAGTTATGTTCTGTCTTCTCTCCCAGGAGCCAGGATAAGGGAAACAAGACAATTTACTAATGAGAGTCTTGTTAATATTTTGGTAGGGTTTTAAGTATAAAATTACGTGCTTTGTGTGGCAAAAAGCCATGATATCAAAGTTATTGACAGGACAAAATGGTTTGGAATGCGATGTGTGCTGAGCCCCCATCTCCTGGATTAGTCCTGCAAGATAACCGATGATATTATGTGCTTGCTTACAAAATACCAAATCTCTGACTCTCTTCTATGTTACTTCCAATATCAACATCCAGCTCTGAGGTCCCCAGCATTGGAGGACATTGATCTGTCTGAGCAGGTCCGAAGGAGTGCCACAAAAGTGATGAGAGTGATGGAACATCTCTCCTACAAGGAAAGGCTGAGACAGCTGGGATTGTTCAGCCTGGACAAGATAAGGCTCCAAGGAGACCTTATTTCCACATTTCAAGACCTAAAATGGGTTTATAAGAATAATGTGGACAGCCTTTTTAACAGGGCAATAGGACAGGGGGTAGTGATTTTGCACTTCAGACTAGATAGAGGGAAGAAATTGTTTATGAGGAGAGTGGTGGAACACTGGCACAGGTTGCCCAGAGAGTTGGTAGATACCCCAGCCTGAAAATATTTGATGTTGGACAGGGCTCTGAGCAACCTGGTTTGGTGGAAGATGTCCCTGCTCATTGCAAGGATTTTGGACCAGATGAGCTTTGAATATGCTTTTGAACCCAAACCATTTTGTGATTCCATAAATTCCCTGTCTCATTTGAGGTGGTGATCTGGGATTAGCCATGCAGCTGGCAGCAATCCCTTTTCTTTCTGTCTGGAATGAGTCTGTAAGCACAAAGGGATATAATGAACACTGAAGTATGAAGGATTATTGCAGTTTGTTTTCAAAGCTTTGGAACACTGTTACACTTCATAGAAACTCTGAAGGAAGTGTAATTCAACAGGCTTGTCACTTCTGGGATATTTTGCTCTTGGCTTTAGTAGATGTAATTCAGAAATTTGATATTTTTTGGTAGGTTTTGGTCAGAACTGGTGCTGTCTAGACAGCACCTTTTACTACTCTGTGTCATGTAGCAAACCTTTTGTCCTCACAATTGGTTCTCCATCTGCCATATTCTTTCAGATCAGCCAGCCTTGGCCATTCTGTGATTATGTAACTCTGTGACTCCTTGATGTCCTCTTATGACAGAATAACCAGCACAGCAACAGTAAGTCGTGTATAGGGATTAGGACTGTGTGGCCCTTGTGCAAGTGACTAAAATATCCTTTAGAATCCACCAAACATGAGATTTGAGTTTTAATGGTTATTCCAACTGAAGAGCAAAGCCATAATGAGCTGCATTCAACTAGTAGACTTTGGCACTGGTTCAAAGTAATTTCATCCAATTATATTTAGATGAAGTTTTCCTTTTGAAATACAGTGTTTAATCTAAACCAAAATTAGATTTCCCATTTAAATAGCTATTAGGAGCAACACAGTTCAGTTGGCTGATTTTTTAATAGGCTTTTATGGTAACAGAATTAGTTCTTCACTGTTACAGAATTTGCATTGAGATACATCTTTCAGCATCATGATGGTGGTGATGGCAGTTTCTAAATAAACTTGTTGAATGTTTATGCAGGAATGGCATCTAAATAAGTGATGCAAAACAGTAATTTCAAAATCTCTTCTCATCTGAATATTCTGTGAGTTTCTGTGAGAAAGATTGTGATAATGAGGTCCTATAGCTGGAGACAAGCTTTATGAAATTTAGATGCACATCCCTTAGGAATTTTGCTTTAAGAGCAATTTCAGGCAGGCATGGGTTTAGGGTTCAAGCTGGGATCCGTCCCATGGAAGAAGTGTTGAACAGGCTATTTCACCAATGGATAATTTCTGTAGAAATAATGACCACAGTAATATGATGGGGGTGGGATGTCAGAATTAATCTGCTAAATTTGCATTTTTGAGGATAGAGGTGTGCTGTATCATAAAAGAAAGACACCTTCTGTTGCACAAAATGCTATCAGCAAGCTGCAAAGGCTGCCTTGAAGTAAAACAAAACTTCCAATTATTCTGATTAGGTGTCAGGAGAAGCTGCTGAAAAATGTTTTGAGAATATTGAAGGGTAAGAATTATTGATGGTTATTTTCCAGGAGACACAAGGGACTTGGTGCAATTTTTTGGACATCCCTTTCCAGAATATCATTCTTATTCTTACTTGAGCTAGCTTATATGAGCAGCAAATCCTTGTGGGAACTGTTTTTTTGCCTCCTGTAACACATTTCAAGTCTTGGGCAGCTGGTTAATATTGCTCTGTATTTCAGAAAATTATTTTGTAAAGGACTTCTGATTAATTTATTAAAAATACTCCGAGGCTAATGTTACATAGTAAGATTTTAGAACAATACCCCCACTGAGAACTGAAGTAGGGTACTAGTGACTGAAGTCAGTGCATGTCTTAAGAATAATTCTCTTAGGCCCTGGGTGAGTGTTTTACCCTGTTGAGCAGTGATTTAACCAGCTGAGAAACTCCAGACAGACACCCACACCCTGCTGAATTTGATGGACATAAGCAGCCACTTGGAAGTTGAGCATGTGGTTAAGTGCTTTTCTCAGCAGGGGCTCTGGCTGAGTTTTGAATGTCACTGTTATATGTCTTTCCAATATAAGAAAAATATGTTTTCTGCATCTCTTTACTACAGAATCTGTTCATTCTTTTGACACTCTTATGCTCCCTTTTCCCATAAGAAATTAAATTGTCTTTTCCACAACATTCTCCTGCAGCCAGTAACTCCATCTTTGAAAAGAGGCTCAGGGATGGAAGGAACCAGAAGAAGAATAGATGAACTGTTTAAAAACTTTAATTCATATGTCCTTAGTAATAAAGTGCAAGGGGAAAGAAATTCACTGCATGTGTAATGCATAAGTAGAATGATTTCTAAATAGGATTGTTTTCACATTTTCTGTGAGCCATCAATAGCTCTTTAATGGTCCATCCCCAAACCCTGAGAGATGGTAGAATGTGCATTGATGCCCATATGGTGTTCTGATGGGCTCCCATGATAGAGAGAAGCATTTTAATTTTACATTAGTTTTTCCAAGAACATACGCTATTTCTTTCAGAATAAAACCCTGCTTGCAAAAAAATTACTCCCCAAAAAAGGATGGAAAGTATCTTACTAACTTTCTTTTTCCTTTTGACCAAATTCCCAGTGAACTTCTTCATAAAGGCAGTGTGGACGTGCATAATTCAGATGCCACGTCTTGCAAAACTGAAGAAAAATGTCTTTTAAATTTGCTTGTAGAAGCTTTAGGCTGGGAGAGATCAGACAAGGTCAGTGTCTGCCAGTCAGCTGACATAGTCTGAATTCTAACCTGACTCTGTATATCAACCCAGACCCAAACAGATTTCAGAAAAATCACATGAAATAGGTTTTCTGAGTCCTAAGATAATAGGTGCAGGTCACCTGTGAATACAGATTAGAATTTTCTTTATTTCCCAAAGTGGGAGTTAAACATAATTCTAGATTTAATAATTTGCATTACAAGTACACATAAATAGCCTTTAAAAAATGAGAAATTTTACCTTTGAAGCAGAACGATGAAAGTTGCAGCACTATCTGTAATTTTGCAGTGTATCATGTTTCTTTGGGTATGAATACCAAAGATTTGGCACTTTCTTCTTCTCAGAAGTTGAGAGGCATAATTCTGTGTGTCTCATGTCCAGGTTGTCTGGTATTCTTTGATCCCAGTTCTGATGTTTTGGTCATCTCACAACTCTTGCTGCGTTCCTGGCTTTTTGTGCTCGCTTGTCAGGGAGTGATGGAAAAAAGTCCTGGTCACTGCTTGGATCTTTATGGGCTGCTGCACACACTTTGGAGGGAAGGAGGAACAACAGGTAGTTTGATATAGAAACTATTGTGCTTTATGATTTGATGCTGTTTTGTCCCCCCCATTTCTAACCTTGGATATTCTTGCTCTTAATAAGGTTATTATTACATCTTTTAAAGAAACTTCTCCTCCTGAGGTATCCCATAGCAGAATCTCAGGCTTTAAGTCCAATAAGGTGATTTATTTAAGTTGCACAGCAGCAGAAACAGCTCAGGCTGGGTACCTTTGGGGAGGGACCCCGAAAAAAGAAATTCCTGGGCAATTAAACCCTTAGTCTGAGTTTCCAAACACTTATGTGGCAGTTCAGACCGATAATATCTGGGTCTGGGGTCTTCCTGTTACTCGTCAGGTCTCTTTGTTGTCTCTGGGTGGTCTATTTTGTTATCTTATCTCTGAGGCTGTGTTTTCTGCTGATAGCTGGAACTTCCTTATCTTCCAGCTGCAGCCATCTCTTGAGTCCCTCTTTCAGGGAAGTAGATAAAAGCTCAAAAGTTCAACATACCTGCGTGAAAGTTCACAGCTTACAGCCTAAGGCTTCAGCAGATTTAGTAACCAGTGATAAGCAGTTAACTCCAGACAGCTTCAGTCCCATACCCAACATTCCTTAACGGCATCCATCACAATCTTCTTGCTCTTTGTCCGTCTTGCTTGTCATCTGGTTGGAGATCCTCTTGCTTGTCACCCCCTTGAAAGAATTTTCACATCTTAAATGGCTTCCCATAGAGGGGGAACACAGGGTGCCAGAATAAAAACTTCATTACTTGTATCAGAGTCAGGGAACTAAATGTTTCTTTACCATTAATAAATCTGCTGGAGATAAGACGAAAATGAATTATATTCCCACCTGGCAATTCTCTGTAGCAAAACTCTGCTAACGCTCTGTGAAAATGCGAGTATGGCCTTTGATATGGCTGCTGGCCCAATTGCTGGGATTTTCACAACATATTTAGATTGTGTATATGATCCTGTGTCTCATAAAGTGAATGTGCAAGACTCGTGGCTGAGGTCTGCTCTGATTCTTGCTTCTGTTGTCTTTTTGCTGTGGTTGTGTTTTTTGGTGTTTTTTTTTTTTTTTTTTTGTGTTTTTTTTTTTTCTTTTTTGTTTTGTTTTTTTGTTCGTTTGTTTGTTTTTTGTTTTTTTAATTTATTATACAATGGGTTATAGACATGTCTGAAGGAAGATGGAAGTTTCTGTTCTTCTCTGCTGTGTTCTGCAGGTTTTCTCTGCCCCCTGTGGATAGTCCATGAATGGAGATGGCTGGAGACAGAGAACAACCAGCACAGGTTCAGCTGTACAGACAAAATACACAACTAATTGTAATCAAATAAATTCCATCCTAAGAAGCACTTCATGGTCAACTTACTTCTCCCTGGAAAGCTTCCTGCCAGCATTAGCTCTGCTGAAAAAACCCCAAAACTTCTCCAGCAGGCTTCCTATGGACAAACAGGAAGAAAAGCAGTGTGAAAGATACACATTAAAGTGAATTCTAGTTTGCATTTCAGAAACTCCAACCTTTTTCAGAGAATTAAGCTGAAGGCTGTCTTGGATTTGAAGACCCTCATTGACTGTGATGATTTCTGGCTGCAAGGATTTGTTTATTTTGTTATTTAAGAGATTGTCCCTCTTTGCTTTTCCTGTGTGATGAGTACTGCAGAAATAAACCTCTGCCCTGCTCTGACTGAAGCTGTGTGTGCCTCAAAACTTTTCACAGAGCATGTTCACCCATCATGGTGTATATTTTTTATTTGATTTATAACAACAACAACAACAACAAAAAGACTCTTATAGAAATCATTGCCAGATAGTGTGGATAGGAGTAAAGTTATGTGCTTAGGAGGCCAGTCTTTCTCCTTCTCCATCTTCCTTCCTTTTTCCACCTAAACCCCCATATATTAAGTCACATGAAATGCCTGAAACAGAGCTGACAGACACCTTGCTGGGGTCTGCCCCTTGCCTTTGAGGCATGAGGGCAAAGCAAGCAGAGGAGATACTCTAATGCCAGCCAAATCATGGTACAGCCCCTGAAAGAAGCAGCCAGTTGGAGACACCTAAAAAGGCATGACTGGAGTTCTGAACAAAGCAAGACTGTGTATTTGGGGGTGGATTGCAGTGGTTACTGCCCCATGCTCCAACTTACTCTCTGTGAGAGGAAGTGGGAAGTAAGAAAGCACAAGAGTCAGCAGATGGCTTATCTTTTTCCTCTTGCTGACCAAAGGAACAGCTCTGACCAGTGGGTAAATCACTCCTGTTTCTCTGATGACGTGGCCCAGCAATCCACACCAGATTTAGCTGCAGCTCTTTGACTTTCCACTCAGACACCTGTGGAGTGAAACCTGTCTCTAATGCTGGAGGACATCACTAATCTCACCCAAAGCATTCAAGGTCCTTGTATGCTGAACTCCTTTCAGGCAGCTAAAGTCAACTAATGCCTCCAAGAAAACTGATTATACTATTAATTAAGCAAGAGATACAGTGAACTAAGTTGTAGAGATAGCTCCGCCACCTCAGCATTATTCCTTTGATTCAAGTTAAAGCAAGAGTAGTATTGCAGACAGGGACCTGATGGCTCCTGGTTGGAAAGTTGGGTCTGACTCAGCAGTGCCCTGGTAGCCAGGAAGGACATCCCTGTCCTGGGGGCACCAGGCCCAGCACTGCCAGTGAGGCCAGGGAGGGATTGTCCTGCTCTGCTCTGTGCTGGGGTAGCTTCCCCTGGAATATTATGTTCAGTTTTGGGTTGTTTCCTTTTGTTCTTAACACCTGCAGGAATGCACATATCTTCCTCTTTATTCCTCTTTTCTTTTCCTTCTTTTTTTCTCTCTCCTTTTTTTTTTCCACTTTTTTTCTGTTTTTGTGGTGGTAATGATGGAGTTAGATGTTACACATGAATATCTAACATGGAGAGACCTATGCCTTCTTGCCTTCTACATCCTACAAATTTTAATGCTCCCCATTAATGCTCCCACTTTGTAGAAGCCAAAAAACATTGAAAGAAGAGGCAGAAAGTATTACTTTTGCTGTGACAATAATGTTCAGGACTGATGATGGAAGAAAGTAGAGCACTCTTGGTTCCATTGTGGCCTTTAACTCCCTATTCCAAGAAAGGCATTTTAATGGCATAGTAGCACTTCAAGGGCTAAAANAAGGACATCCCTGTCCTGGGGGCACCAGGCCCAGCACTGCCAGTGAGGCCAGGGAGGGATTGTCCTGCTCTGCTCTGTGCTGGGGTAGCTTCCCCTGGAATATTATGTTCAGTTTTGGGTTGTTTCCTTTTGTTCTTAACACCTGCAGGAATGCACATATCTTCCTCTTTATTCCTCTTTTCTTTTCCTTCTTTTTTTCTCTCTCCTTTTTTTTTTCCACTTTTTTTCTGTTTTTGTGGTGGTAATGATGGAGTTAGATGTTACACATGAATATCTAACATGGAGAGACCTATGCCTTCTTGCCTTCTACATCCTACAAATTTTAATGCTCCCCATTAATGCTCCCACTTTGTAGAAGCCAAAAAACATTGAAAGAAGAGGCAGAAAGTATTACTTTTGCTGTGACAATAATGTTCAGGACTGATGATGGAAGAAAGTAGAGCACTCTTGGTTCCATTGTGGCCTTTAACTCCCTATTCCAAGAAAGGCATTTTAATGGCATAGTAGCACTTCAAGGGCTAAAAATATTAATGAGACAATCACAAAAAAACCTGTTATTGGTCTACTATATCTATAAAGAACTTCAGTTCCTCACAGCATGTGTCCAAGCTGCCGTTAGTGCTTATTCCACTGAAAACAATGAGATCCTCCATGAGAGAAGTAGTTATTCCCAGTTTTGAGATGAAGGGTGCTAGTCTAAAAAAGAACATAATTTTTCTGAAGGTAAAAAAAAAAAAAAGAAAAAAAAAGAAAGAGACACCACAAGGCAAAATCAGCAACGGAAGACTGATCTTCGTCCTTGGGACCATGCTCCATCTTGGAGTCCACACTGCCTCTCAGATGCTTCTTTTGGTAATTTATGTATGCCAAGGGAAAGAAATGTGAGATAAGACAGGGGCTTTAAAAACGTGTGACTGTACTTGTGTGTTTAAAATAATTCCCATGCGGCTCAGTATCTGCTTAGTGCATTATACTCCAATGATTGATAAATCTCTTAGCACTAGGGAAAAAAAGTTTTTACTGTTACAGAAGAGTTTCTCTTACAAGCTAACAGTCTCATTGTGGTCATCACCATCTCTTCCTCCACCCCAGGTATTTTTTTTTCCAAAAGCAAGAACATAGGAAACCACAGTTGCAGAGATTTTTGCAATTATTTATTTTTAGGGAAATGAAGGATGGTTATATCTGCCAGACACTCAAACAGAGGCTGCTGCAGGAATCTACAAGACATTGCAAAGGCAACTATCACTTTTCTGCAGAGATCATAAGTGCACAACTGATATTTCACAATGAAAAATCTCTTGGCTCATTCTTTTGAATTGTGAAGCATAGGTGTCTTCGGTTACTGTGACATGATTACACCTGTTTGCCACCCTTGAAACAAAATTTCAGTTTTCAACTGCTCCAAGTGCATTAGTAGAAAGTCCAGGCATTGCCAGGGAACTCATTATATTGGGAACTGACTTAATTTTTAATCTGAGTTACAGAAATGTCCCTTAGTGTCCTGATACATTTAATATTTACTGCTTCAAGCAGGCAAGTCTCAGGTGGGAGAGAAGAGTAATTCCTTTCTGCAGCCCACGTCTGCTGGAGTTATTTCTTACTCTAGTTATAGTGGCGAGTTTCTTGCAGCTGCTTTTCAAAAGGAAAAGAATGTGACGTGTGAATCAATTTGAATCAGGCTCAGGGGGCTACAAAAGTGTATCTGTGCATAAAAGCTTAGCTTTCACTTACTACAGTGTCACACAAATATACCTCCTTCATATAATTTACTCACTTGGAGACAGAGTAGAACCAAATACACTTTTTTGGCTCTAGGGAGTGCTAGAACCACTTTTGAAACCAGCAGCAGCAAAAGAAATGTATTTGCCTCTGTGGTTCTGTGTGTTGCCCTGTCTGGTTTAGGGGAATATGTGATTCAAGAGGCTAAAAGAAAAAAGCCTCTTATTCTGCATTTTCTCTACTTTTACCCATCTTCCTCATTGCAGTACTTAATCTCTCCTTACTGTAGAAATCTTGTGAGCTTCCTTATCCAGAAACCTGAAATGTCATGTTTGTTACTTACACAGCATAAACAAAGTTGATTTGGTGGTTTCCTTTCCCACTGCCATCAACAATTCAGCTGTTTCGGGTCATAGCTTCCCTTTGCTTTTACATTAAAGCAAAGTAGAGTCTGTTTCCTCCACCTTTGTAACCTCTTAGTATTGCTTCTTTATTAAAACACACAAGAGATTGTGAAAATCTCTCTGCTGCAGGATTTTTATCATGCAATCCTACATCCCTTCTAGAAATGCCAGCTGACAGAGAGATACAAAGCAACTTAGCTGAAAAAAGGGAAACTTTTGCTGTTACCCTGAGATATTGACTTGTGAGCGATAAGATTTTATGTCATCCAATCAGCCTTTTTTATCCCTTCATTTCAGCTGCTTGGTGTCATAATGAGGAAAGCAAAATGCTGTAATAAAGCAGCTGTGTGAGAAGTATCTGTATGTCTGTGGTCTTCTGCCGCTATCCTGAATGGGTTGACCTTATTTTCTAAATTAGAAGATCTCTGAAGCAAGTGGAGGATAAGAGGATGAGAAAATGGATTTTTGCCTCTGTAGAAGCTGATATGTATAAGCATCAGCCACAGTAAGGAAATTACATTCATATCTTACTTTAATAATTGATCTGCTCAGCTATTTGCAGACCTCCTTCCAGGGTCACCACCCATGGGATCTGTCTGCTATACTGATCCAGCCACCAGAAAACAGAGTTCATGTGTCCTCTGTGTGGAAAAAAATGTTGGAAAAGGCAGCCTCTGTCATGGCTTCAGCTGATCTCCTGTGCTCGGTCCTGCACTCAGAACCATCCCAGGAGCTGAACCTGAGTCAGCAAAAGGACCCCCCTCCTCAGCAATGACTTTTTTCCAACCTTGAATAATTAGCAACTTGTGCTTCATCCTAAGGAGCAAATCCTGCCCCACTGAGTCCTTGTGTTCCGAGAACAAAAAGCAAAACAAAATCAGGTCTAACACCTCCAGACCCTAGAGCTCCTACATTTGGAGATCGTGTGCCAGGAGAGAGCGCCAGCCAAATTCCTTCCTTGGCAGGATTTTCTGAGTCTTTAGAGTATTAAGTATAAGTTAAAACACCTGGGGGGTTTACCTTCTTCCTCTCTTTTCCCCTCTTCTTCCCTGATTCATCTAGTTAAATTAATCTCTCTATAAGGAAGATATATTCCAGCCCACAGGACACTACCTGAGTGAGGCTTTTCATTTCACTCACCCTGTAAAACTACTCCTGGATTTCAAATCTTATTAGTAACCCTGTCTCCCTTTCTATGTTTGCTTCTATGTGCTCAGGATGCCCTTTCTTCTTGTCTTAAACCTTTTGTGTATTAGCCGAAGCCAAAATTCTTATGAAGGTGTCTATAGGAATGAAAATGCTACAGGGCAAACGCATCCTTAATTTAAGAATATCTCATCAGGGAAACAGAAGAAGGTTATAAATCCCAGAAGGGATTTGTGACTCCACAGATTTGGAGAACAGTCTGTGGGAGCAACAAGCACTCTCTGCATGCAGCGTTGGCATTGCATGAAAGCGTTTCAGATGCTTTCAGCGTTGCATCTGAAAGCAACCTGCTGAATCCTGCAGAGCTCCTGCCGTGATGAGGTTTCTCTGGATGTAAACACAAACTGGTTAAGCTCCTTCTGGGTTTCTAATCCTCACTTAGGAATAATTCCAGAATACTGTCTGAAATGATGTTTTGAGTCTTGGAGCATCTTTATTTTCCTGATCCCTCTTCAAGACAGATTTTTAAGTTTGAAAATGCATCACTGAAAATAATGAGCCGATTTGGGACTTCTGAAGAAAGATGATGCCCCTTTGCTAACAGCTACATGGAAAATCGTGTTTGTTGGTGCGTGTGTGCACTGTTATCTCACACACCAGAGTGGAGGCTTGTGCCTGTATGTGTCTAGATCAAGGTTTTGTGCGTGACTTCTCGTGGGCTGACTGCTTTCTGTGTCCCCCTGATCTGGAAAAGATAGCTGGTGTGATCCATTGTAGGTTCAGACTTGGAGCTCTGAATGTAAAACCACTTCCATTTTCAGTCTTTTGTAAAGCATTTTGTCTTGCTTGGCTTTTCTGTGTGCTGATGTATCATAAATGGTAATAACTGGAGAACAGGCAGGAATTTTTTTTCAGAGGAAGGCTAATTTGCTCATTTCAGGGTATTGTCACAATCCACTAATACAGGCGGGAGTCGTGATGGTTCGTTTACCGATCTCAGAGTGCAAAAGACACACAACAGGGATTTCAGCTTAAATCAACAGTGCACTTTTATTGAGTGCCAACAACACGATTATGCGATAGACAGGAGAGATATAAGGAAACAAAGTATAGAGAGAGATAGAGAGATGTTGGGGGGGAATAGCTACCAATGGACGAGATGATGTCCTCGTGGTCCTCTGCCAATAGACTTCCTGGCATCCGTGGGGAGATCTCATCGGGGTTAATTCAGAAAGTCCCTTTATAGTCTTTTCGAAAGTGGAGGGCAACTGGCCAGAGGTGAGGAAATCTACAACTACTGTTGTGAAGCCTGTTGCTTTGGGATATGGGAGCAGGTGTACAGGACAGGCCATTCCTTCTCGCTTCAGTGCAGTCCTTCCCGCCTACGCAGCAAGAACGGCGCCAGTGCGACCTGTTCCTCAGGAATGCAGATCAGTCCTCAGCGTACCTGCAGGCAACACTTGGCAAGCATCCCACCTCAGCCAGGCCAGGACTCCTATGCAAAAGTCCTCTTTTCTTCTTGGGGCTTTTAGGGTTCTCAGTCTCTGTCCTAGTCGATGATCGTGAGGCAGATGAGGGATTTTCGGACCGTCTCTTACAGGTATGAAGCACCATCCCTGGTTGGAGCCCTTTTGTCCTTCTCGACCAGGAGCAAATGACAACTTGAACTCACACAGGTGCTTTTTGGCAGCAGCTGACTTGCAAACAGGAATGTGTGTTGCAGTTAAGTTTGAGGCCTGATATTCTGACCTGATGCAGAGGAAACTTGGCCTTGACTGGTGCTCAGTGAGGGGGAAGTAGCATGAAGAAAAATGGCATTCAGATGTGAATTTCTTTGAGGGGGATAATAAATTAGGATCCTGGGATTAGTGTGAAAACTGGAAACACACAAAAAGCTGCTATAAAAATATAATTATGTTCTATTGACAAAGCAGTATATTTTTATTCATGAATAGAAGAGACAAAGTATTCTAGCCAAAAGCATCAGTGTTAAAGCCATACCATGCTTTATACTGGATTCCTGATCACCTGCCTCCGCCTACAAACCCACACAGAACTTGCCATCAAGACCAAAAAATCTTGATTCCTAAATAAACTTTAAAGTCTCAGCTTGACATGCAGAAATCCTCGAGGATATAGGATATATGCTCTGCTTTGATGAAGACTGTGACTCTCTAAAATGTTTGTTGAAACTACTGGGCCAAACTCTACTCTCAAACCAACCAGGTACCCAGCAGCAAGTCACAGAATCACAGAAGCTTTCTGCCTCTGTGCAGGAAATCAGGAACTTGATACAGCCTCATGAGCTAAAGGGGTAGGTTTTAAAAATTCATCTTTGCAAAATTTCTTCTGTATTGTAACTAATAACCATGGACTTGCAGTCATTTCCTTGGCGAGTGCGATTTGTGTGGCTTAAAACAAAATACTCTCTTTTTTATACACATTTCTGCAAGAAGATGTCTCAATGAACATTTTGATGCTTAGGGTGGAGCTTGGGGATTTGCTGTGTGAATAATATAAATATACTTTTAAAATACACCCAGATTTAATGTATTTAATATTTTTTATCAGTACCAAACTCTATGTCCCCTCACTCTCCCTTGCTCAAAGGGTTTGCAACTCTATCTGCTCCAAACCTTGCTAATGCCATTTCTACCAGCACCTGAAAAGTGACAACACTTTACAGCATAATTGCCAGGGGTGTGAATATTACATGAAATAACATAACCACTCATTGTATCCCATCTTTCCACCTTAAGGTTTTGACGTGTTTATCATGAGGTCTTTTTCAAGCCCCAGATACTTCTTGCTTTGTACACATGAGGTTGTGGTTTGCTGCCTTGCTTTATACCTTTTTCTCATTCTCCCCAAGATGAGCGCTTGAAAATTTTTGATGATTGGAATTGTTAGAGTTTGAGGTTTTTTGTTGTTTTTTTTTTTTTTTTTCTGAAGGGGTGGACAGAATGGAATGAGGATTGTTTATTTGTTTATTTGATTGTTTTGGTAAGGAACTAGTCAAATATTTTTAAAGATAAAACCAAACGAACAAGAATAGACTTTTTCACTGACACCAAAAATCCACCACGGGCACAGACTTACCTATAAAATTGATATGATATTTTAAGACATCACATTTAATTATCAAAATGGTGCTTTTTTGCTGCTTCCATGCAATGTGAGAAGGTTCTCAGTTTGCCCATTGATTATCCTTGGTGTCCAGCTGTGACGTGGTGATTCAGGGTTACAACTCCAGCCACCTTTCTCATCCAGATTCTGCTTTTTAAGCTAAATGTTACACTTTGGTAGATATTTAGATGTGCAGACAGTGAGAGCAGTCTGCTAGTTTGGTAATCAGCTTAATTTGGTAAAAGTTTGCTTCAGCTGCCTACTTTTCCAAAAGATTCCATAAGCATAAAAGTGAATCTACTAAACTGTTTTTCTGTGCTGGTTTCCTTGAAACTAGTTCCTGAACTGCAGTATTAGTGCATCTCAGGAAAAATAAGGAGGGTTTTGGCTTTAAAACTGCATTGTGTTTGCTAGTGTTACAACAAAAAATATTTAAAAGTATGAGAGCATTGAAGCAACACATACAGTATAGGCACAGAGTGCAAAAGGTTTATGCTGCAGAAAAGTAAAGGTTTACACTGCACTTTTACTTAAAGCACAGAGCAGCAGCTGTAAAAAATTAATATGTTTTCTGGCTTGCCATTCTGTATCATAAATCATGGTTAATGGAATCTTACTGGCAAAGTCACTTGGGGTTAGGCTCGGGACAGGGAGCAGGAGCCTCTTGATCCATTGCTCCTGCTGAAGCAGTCAAAACCATGAAACTGAGCAGGAGCAAGTGAATTTGGGTCTCACATCCCCAGTGATGCTTAGTCCAGCATTGTAAGAGAATGTTTGTACATGTTTGTCATAAGAAAAGAAATGCACTTACCTTAGACTTTTAATCTGTTGCCAGGATCAAGGTGAAGCAGTGGGGCTCCCACCCCACTCTTGAATTTTTATCCTCTGCTTGAAGGTAGCATTTGTATGATCCAGCATGACAAGCTGGGCACAAGAACAGGAATAGGTCTAATTCCTGATGAACCTCTTTACTTTAGTGTTGCCACTGGTGGGATAAGACTCCGAAGGATGGTTTCATCCTGATGAAAGTATTTCAAGGCCCAGCAATTAATGCCTCATGTAATTGCAAGAACACGTTACCAGAATGCCGTTCCAGAAAATACACGAGAAGAAGAGAAAATGGTGTAGCAGAAAGTAAAATGCTTTTATTCTTCAGGCCCAAGTGATGACTTTAAGTCACGGTGATTGATAACTTCAGTAACATTTTTAGAGCCTTATCATACAAACTAGGCTTTCTTCCCATTTTTTTACCTTGGGCTGCTGTAATAATTTTTCATGGAGAGGCCAACAGAAAAATATACAGAGTATTTGTCAAACTCAGTAGAACACTTCCTTCCAAATGAGCCTGTTCACAAGCCTTGCATTTCCTCTCTGTGAGCTGCTTAGAGAGGCCTTGGGAAGTAAAAGGACTTTGGATTCAATATATTTCAGCGAAAGCCTGATCTTGTTAGCTGAGTTGTACGTTTTGTCCAACAACAAAGATCACTTTTGAAGTGGTAAAGAAGAGGTAGTGAACCCTTATGAATGTAATCAACCTTGTCTTTTTTTTTTTTTTTTTTGTCTTTTTGGTTTTTTTATTTTTTTTTTTTTTTACAGAGGACTATTAGGGATGTAATTAATTTGAATAAATATGCTCTGACATATGCTGACAATATTGGCATACTGTTATGGAAGACATTCAAAAAACAATTTAGCATCATGACTTTGTTATCATAATGGAAGACACAATAGTGCTCTTGAACCCATTGCTTCCATCAATCCTGAAAGGGAACCTTGAAAAGGTTTTAGCAACATTGNCTTTCCTTTCCTTTCCTTTCCTTTCCTTCCCTTCCCTTCCCTTCCCTTCCCTTCCCTTCCCTTCCCTTCCGGAAATATAACAAATTTTAAAAATATAAGGTGTAAGATTGATGCAAAAACCCTTACTGCAAGAAAAAAGCTACGATATGTTAATTATCTGATGAGTTATTGTAAGAAACAGTTACTGGCCCATGAAAAGAAATGCTGCCCAACCAAAAATGGGGAATAATTAACACATTTCCCTGAATGGTTACAGATAATTTATCAAAGTGAAAGCAGACAGAAGGGAAATCACATGTTTTAATTGTCATGTTTAAATGAGACTTTATGAAACAGGTGTCTTTCAGATTTCCTGCAACATTCATCCATCACTTTAAGAGGTAGGTATTTTTAAGAGTCTTGTCCCAAAATTAGGAAAAGGAGACAGGAAGAAACTTGGGAAGTGTGAGAACTTTAAAAGGAGGAACAGTCATCCAATCACCAAGATATTGAGAGGACTTTACTAAGACTTCACTGAAATTAGGATTAAATGTATGTTTTGTTCTGACATAGTCTTGGCTTACCTTTTTTCCCTGTTTCCCTCTCTTTCCCTTAAAAGAGTGATTTGGTTAAGCATCAGTTGTATTTGGTTACAGGTCATGACTGCTGAGGCTGAGAATGATGACTGGTGCTGAGAATGTTGCAAGTGACAACCTGCCAGGGGTTGGAGAAGTGTCCACTGCACCAGTGGCTCCACACCACTCTCATCACACAGCTCAGCTACACCTGATGCAAATCTGCCTCTTCCAAAACTAGTAGAGAGCAGGTTTTAGTGATGGTGATCATTTGCCTAGAACAAGATCAGCTGAGCATAGACCATATTGCTGCTTACAGAGACACTTGCACGTGTTGAGGATGCTTCTCTGACACTCATCCTGAAGAATCATCTTATTAGTGTGAGGGATGGGGAATAACAACAAGGGTGCAGTTCATTTGGCAGATTCTAAGGACACCATGCATCACCCTAAGCTCAGATCAAGTAGCACAGGAATGGCAGGCTGATTCAGCAACACATTTACTTTAAGACCATAAAAAATTATTCATAATGGATGAGTAACTTTAGAAATATTGGAAACCATGAAGATAATTCACAATCCAAGCAAATAGAAGTCTGCCACTTCTCTGTGAAGTCCTGCCTTTAATACAAGTGTAGAATTTCAGATTCTGCAGATGTCAGGTTATTATAAAGACGATGTTTCTCCTGATACGCAGTTAATAGCGATGTAGTGATCAACACTACTGGGAAACCCAGGAGTCTGGAGGTAATATCCTGTGTCCTGTTAGACTAAGGCCACACATTTTAACTGCCTATAGATCCTGTCAATGCTGGGAGTAGTGTTCATGCACCAAATGGAGGTGATGAGTTTAAGTGCTTATTCTCCAAGGATATGTCTAGGGAAATGTCTACTTCTATAGCTGCTGTTAGTCTTTTAAGAATCACTGAATCAATTTGAGCAACAAGCACTTCCTGTCCTCAGCATTTCTAAAAATACATTTCTGCTACAGGAATTGTTTTTATTAACACTGTCTGAAGGATAGTACATGCTCACTAAAAGTATTTCTCTGAAAATATTTCCCCTCCACCTACTTTTCTGACATGTTTTAGATTATTGTTTGCCATAGTACACTGATTTTCAACTCTTCCGACTTTTATAATAATGTGATAGTATCTAACAGGGTGATGATATGCAGGGTCTCATCCTGGATGAAATGCAGATTGGATTGTGCTCTATTCTACTCTGACTCAAAGCAGAACTGTTGTTAATGATTTTTTTTAAGGAACATATTTATTTGCAAATGCTTGTACTCGTCAATATAGTCCTGTTCTGCCTGACAGAAGGCATGTAAAATAAATACTGAAAGAAGAATTTCAGATTTATCTGATAAGAAAGCAGTGCAATAGCAACAAAATCTGCATAAACAATATCCTTCAATATTGCTGTATATCTTGATGGAAAACAGTCAAGGTCTACAAGAGAGATCATGGGCAGCATCTTGTGCTCCTTATGCAACCTCACAAAGCACAGGAAAGATTCAGAAATATGTTAAATGTGATGATTCACTTCAAACAACATCTCACAGACATCAAATCCATTGACACTTCAGATGTCTTGCACTTAATGCCTCTTGTAAGCAGTGGCTTTTCTACCTGCATTGTGGTGAGGTACTTTGAAGCAGCTTGAGTAATTTGTGCTTTGCTTCCATAGGTCAACTTATACTTACTTAAAAACAAGAGTAATTGAAGGAGATGGAGCCTACAGAACAGATTTGAAAATTTAAATTATACTGAAGACTGTCTAAATTCCACCCGCCTTTGATGCAATCACATTCTCACATCCCTTAGGAAGCTGCCTGCCCGAACACTCATGGTTAGCCTGCAGTAAAATTGTACATGAAATGACTGTGCTTGTAGGGAAGGATACTTCTCTCACTGAAATATTTCAGTTTCTTAATTCACTGTAATGAGCAGCTGCTTCCAAGCTGTCTGCAGTCGTTCTTCATAGTCAGTCAGAGCTGTTGTCTTATATCATCTACATAATGTAAAGTTTTCACTTTTCTTCTACTTTCACCTCAATCAGAGATTGCTTGAGTTGGAGAAGTGTATGCTGCTGGGATTTAAACAAGTCCCAGGAAATCAAGTATTTTGTTACGTGATGGCATCCAGACTACTGTAGATATGGTACAGAGGAAGTGTTTGGATTTTTTTGTTTTGATGTGGCCTTTGTTTTGTCACTGATTTTTTTTTTTAATGGAGAGTACAAGCAGCAACCCCTTTTTTCAAATATTACACCTATCAAGGAAGACTCTAAGGCAAGTTAAGAAACACAAAGAGCAGTTAGAAAGGCCTACAGCATTGGAACACTGCCTGAGTTGTTCCCCAAAAACTGTGGATTCAAATATCTGAATTACCCACAAAATAGGTTAGGTCTTGGATGCTTGTTTTCCTACAAGTTTAGCTTAAAATTCAAAGTTAAATACTGTCCTGGACCTAGAGGCCTAAGTCCTACCTTAAGAAGAGACTTGTAAGATTAATTTCCTTGGAGGAGACAAAATCAATATCTTCTAGTGCCATGTTCCTGTCACCTACAAGAAGAGCATAATAAGCAAACTTACGTAGGATTCTTGGGCTTATTCTTTGGTAATTTACATTTAGAAGACGTCTGAACTGTACAAATGGTTGATTTCTGACATGGTGAATGTGCATCAGAAATGTGGGCACTTGGATTTGATTCTGCAAATGGTAATGAATTTTTGGTGACTGCTTACTGATTATTTCAATTGTACATGCAACAATTCATTCATTAGATAATTAGATAATTAAACCTCGATTAGATAATGAAACATAGCTGCCTATAATTCTATTCCAACACACATTACTGTTAAGAAAGAAATTAGCATTAAAGTGATGTATTAATCACAAAGTTTTCACATCATAGATGTTTAGCAGATTTACATGTATTTTGAAGGAAACCGTAAACATAATATAAGATAATATTAAAATACTCTTGAAACAGACCAATCAGTTGTAAAGGAATTACTCTCTTTCTTAACATTAAATGTATAAATACTCCACTATTTCTCAAAAGGACTAGGGACCTGTGGGACCATGATGTAGTTTGGAATTAGAGCCTCTGACAGTATTCTACGTTTTTATTTTAATTTCTTAACCTGCCATATTAAAAATACCAGATTGCTGACAGACAGCAGTCTGACTCAGAAACAAAATTAACTCTGGTCCTGTAATAGAAGACTGATTAAAATTTCCTCTTTGGTTGTCCTTATATTTACTGTGTTGTGAAAGACAGCATAGTCTAGTTAACATATTATGAGAATCACTTAGTCAGATAAATGCAGTGTTTTACATTTGTGCAGTGAAAGTCCACCACAAAAATACCAAATGACAGCAAAACAATAACAAAAAAGGAGAGAGAAAAAAAAAACAACACAAGAACCCCCCCCAAATGAAATGAAACAAAACAAAACTAAACTACTCCTGCTTTCATTTACTTAAGAGTTCTTCTGCAGTTTTTTTTCATCATTTGCTTTTAAACTCTTTCATGAGGTGTCTGTTGATGCCATCTGAGTACAAACTCTGCTAAAATACAGCCTGTGTTCGAATCTCTTCCCTCTGATTACTGCTAAACAGCAGAGCCTTTCACTAATTTACTCTAACCTGGTACAAACAAAGTATTCATTCACTTGCCTTAAGAAATAACGAGTGAGTAAATTGTCCCTATGTTGGGTGGCTGCTACACAGACTAATGGACACTTCTCTTATACTCCCTATGGATTGCAGCAGACTATAAAGGAATTTTTTTTTTTTATCATCTATGTGCAAGCAATGGATTATCTTCTGTGGAAATGAATGGGAGAGTTGCACTTGATTGATGGAACAATGCTTAATTTTAATAGGAGAAGATTTGTGCCCCTTCTGAGTTCATGATACAGCACCTGCCGTTAAGGAGTGCTTTGTTCTTCATTCCACTTGAAGAAGTTCTAGATATGGAACAACAAATTGTTTGTCAAATATTCCTTTGTAGTCCAAAATCAGTGCAAAATACTGAAATTTTTGTAGACTTCTCCTGAGTGGACATCACTAAAAAAGCCTGGCTAAATTCTGTGCTAAGTGAGAGCTTGTTGTCTCAAAAATAGACAGTTTTGCTTCTTAAAGAAGCATCACAATCTCAGTTTTAATATGAGATTCTTTTCTGCTTACTCTAGGTTTTTATTCTTAGCTGTTTTTCTGGCTCTATACCACCACTTGCATATCAACAGAGCACATTGCTCCTCAGTCCTACCATTTGCTTTGTGTCGGTATCTGCCCCCCCCGCCTCCCCCTCCCCGAAGAAAAGTAAAATTACATGCCTGTTTTGATGTCGATTGTACAAAGAAAGTGTACAAAAATCACGGAATATAAATATGACATGACTGAAAAAAATCTGGTTTAACCTGCTTGCTTTTCAAGTGTGTTTGCTAGTGGAGCAGGCTACTGAGGGACATAGCATGGTTTGGTTATTTGCAAGGTTTTCCTTTCTTTAAAATATGGTATTTTATCCTTTGATACCTGAAAATTGCCTCCATGTTCAAAACAGGACGAGGGGCCAGGGCAAGCACTCCTCGAGCCTTTATTATTTTATCAGTCTCATATACAGAGTTGAGACATTACAGATGTTACAAGCTCATGCTGTGCTGGCAAAACCCCAAACTTCCTAGTTACAAAGCATTCTTAAAGGTTTTTCCACCAATAGAAAATATTCTAAAAGTTACAGACAGCTGTTTTAACCAATCTTCTGTATTGCATGTACATCCGTTATACACAATGCTTGCTTGTTTTATACCTTATAATAATGCACAGTATCCCATTATTAAGCTTAACCTTATCTATCTTGCTAAGCATATTTTTTGCAACTCCAAAAGCTATCTCAGCTAGGCCTAGAGACTCTAATCATTGTTTTAATGTCCTTGCTCTGTTGTATAATTGTATCTTCTTTAATATTTTTGCAGCCAAATCTTTTCCCTAAAATCGTTTGCTTTATTCTTAAAACTTGCTTTTATTTCTCACGCATTCAGAAGGCCTTCTATCCTTTTTAGTGTTTCCCACAAAAAATCTTAATATTTTAATGTCCAGTTTTGAATTTTCATTGTTCAACAGTCAGCAGATGCTGAGCAATTGTGTTGCAAGTCACTTGTGGGTTTTGCGTTTTTTTTCTCTCTCTTTTTGTTGTCTCTTTTTTCTTTACTATTATGATGTTTCTACTCTTGTTGGTTCATTTTCTTTCCATTATTAAACTGTTCAACTTTTCTTATCTCAACCCCATATAATTTACCTTTTTCCCAGTTCTCCTTCTCAGCCCATGGCTGAGATGTGTGTGTGAATGAGCATGGTACTTAGCTGCTGGCTGGAGTTAAACCAAAGCAGTGTTATAAAGATTGTTCTATCTTTTTATCTGCCATAATGTTATTGCCAGATTATGCATACTTCTCTTTTGTTGTATGAAGCTTGTTTTGTGCTTAATCAGCAAATGCTTAAACTACTAAGCATTACTAAGATAATTATTCTGAATTATACTTGCCACAAAGTTTTGCAGGGTTTTTTTAAAATATTATTGTTATGATCAGAAGATTCCTCTACTTCTGTCTCCAGACTGCTGTTACAAGAGAACTAGCCTATTTAGAGAAATCACAATTTATTTTTCGTGGTGTCTGAAGTGATTTTCCCACTAGGACAAAATGGTACTTAACAAAACAAACAAACAGAAAAAGACAAATTTAGTGAAACTGGTCTTCATTAACACATTTTTACACAACTGTATTCTCTTTATCCCCTAGAACTTAATCCATGGCACGTACATCAGGGGCAGTGCTGGAAACTACTCACAGAACTGCTCATGTTTACCTTAATTTACCTATTTATTGTAAAACTCAGATCATGGAGTCACAAACTAACAAATTCATAGACTGGCTGAGGTTGGAAGGAACCTCTGGAAGCCACCTTGTCAAACCCCCTGCTCAAGCAAAGTCACCTGTGGGAGGCTGCCTTTGACCACACTTAGATGGCTTTTGAATAATTCCAAATGTGGAGGCTTCACATCCTCCCTGAGTGACCTGTGCCAGTGCTTGGCCACCTGTACGGTGAAAAAGGTTTTCCTGATGTTCAGACAAAATCTCCTGTGTTTCAGCTTGTGCCCAGACCTTTCATTCACGTGTGATTTCCCACCGTCCTGAATCAGAATGGAACTATAGTTCAGAGCACTATAAAAAGTCTCTTGTTTAAACACTGTCCTAAACCAAGGAGAAATATGAATATTGCTGCTGACTGGGCTGTTTTCTGCCCTGATTCTTGTCTCTGTATCTGCACATCCAAATCCAAACACTTATTGACTTTCATTCCCTATTTCTGAATGCTACAAAATCATCCAACTCTTTCCAGCTAGGCAAAACTCTGGAAAGTGAGAATCTTTTCATGCAGAGAACCTGAGAAACTTTACCATGGAAAAGGAAAATGTGAGTGCATGAAGAATTAATACTGTTTCCCTGTGGTCCTCCTGTGCCCATCAGTTTGCTGTGCAAATAGGAGTGGACAGTGGTTAAACTGATTTTCTTTTCTGGCTTTGCAACTCAGGAGCACGAACCAGATGTGTCCAGAGACTGTATTGTATGTTTCCTGAGAGCTTCCACTTTAAAAAAAAATTAAGAACTCGAAATACTAAAGCTGTACTGTGAAATGCCTTAAAGAAAAGTTGGAGTTTTATGTCAGCTGCTTTCCTTGTCTCAAGTCATTGAGAAAAGTGAAAACAAACAAACAAAAAACCCCCACCAAACCAAAAAACCAAAAAACCCACAAAAACCCCTACAAGAGCTGGCTGCGTGAAAAGGACAAGAACTGGTTTTTCTTCTATCCCAAAGATAAACACATAATTTGTTGTGTTTCATCCTAATAATTAAGCCCCGGTCACTGGATGGTCCAGCAGACCCTACAAGAGATATTTTTTTCTTGATTTTGAAATGTCCTTGTTTCTCAGTCAGACACTTGAAAAAAAACTTATGCTATGTTGTTGCAAAAGTGGCAGTGTGACTGGACAGCCTCTTCCAGTCCATTTATCAAAGTGCTCTTTGCTCTCATTTTGAGGCCAGTTTCAAGCAATACACAGTTCTGATAATGCGAGCAACACTCAGGGGAGCAAGGAGCTTTGCATGAACAAAACTCTTGTGCTTTTGTTGTTTTTTGTTTGTTTGTTTGTTTGGTTTTTTTTAGTTCTGGTACACTCTGTTCTGCACAGGGAGCCTTTCCTTCCAGGGGTCATGGAGAAGAAGAAAGCGGAAATAAACAGCCATACACATTGGGACAGCCTTTCACACCAAGGTGCAGGAAAAATCAGAGGAGTGCAGCTGAATGTTAAATAGAGCTGTGGTTTCATCATGAAGAGCAAAACATGGTGAAAAAACCCCAAAGCCTTGAAAGTGAAGGAAAATACAGCTCTTTGGACAACTGGAGCCAGTCAGATAACTTTGTGAGGCCTTTTTCTGAGGTGCTGTTGTTACAACTGCATAAGGAAAAAACAAGTTAGGACTGGCTACGTAACTTTGGTATAGTCAGTGTTACTGCAGTCCTGAGCAGTTGACTTGAAATTGCTTCCAAGGCTGTGTGGTTTCACAGCACAAAAATAGAGAGCTTCCCTTGGTGAACTGCAATCTTGTGAAAGCCAGGGTATTTAATTTACTTATATTATACGTATATATAAGTATAAATTTAGGTTAGCTATTAGGAAGAAATCCTTCGCTGTGAAGGTGGTGGGGCCTTGGCACAGGGTGCCCAGAGAAGCTGTGGCTGCCCCTGGATCCCTGGGAGTGTCCAAGGCCAGGTTCGATGGGGCTTGGAGCAACCTGGGATAGTGGATGGTGTCATTGCCCATGGCAGGGGTGGGACTGGATGGGCTTTAAGGTCCCTTCCAACCCAAACCATTCTGTGATTTTATGAAATATATATACTAAAACATCACTGCATATGCAATGGTTGAAACCTTTGGGGTATCCAAGGGGTTTTCATGGTAGTCACCTAAACCTGAAGAGGTTGGTGACTCTTTCTTTTCTGAGTTGCTTTCCCTGTGTTGAAGTCTGAGCATTCACATCAGCACAGGTGGAATGGCTCCCAATGGGAAATGACTTAGACTTCCCTGTTTATCCTGCAAGCCATGCTCCTTTCAGGGCTTTAATATAAACTTGAAGAAGGCATTATTTTCCTGGCTTGTGATGTGTTCATCTTGGCTTCTTGCTTAGAATAACTGTGTATGGAAATGGATTAATCATCTGCAGCTCACCCTGCTCCCTCATTTTACCTCCAGTATCAGCAAGCAGCTGCCATGTACAAAGTCTGCCTGATAAGTTGAGGCAGGTAGGTTTGAAAGTGATCTGACACTTGAGAGAGGAGGGGCACATCACACACTTTTGTGATTCTCCACAGTAAACCTGTGCAATGTTACCATTAAGTGCTTCTATGGAGAGCAGAGGGAAGAGTATTAGATCTTGTGTGCACCAATTTCCTTCTTTCAGTATGTAGTGCTATATAATGGGATGAAGAAAGATGTCGTTGTGTGCGACCGCTGAGCCAAGGCTGGAGAAATTGCTGTCTTATGTTTAACAAAGCAAAAATTCCTCAAATCCTCAGTGTACGTGTGCAGCCTGCAACAATTGAAGGGTCAGCTTCACCTGTACCAGTGCAAGTTTTATGAAAAGTGGGACAAAGACAGTTGTATGACCTTCATGCCTTTAGAAGTATTTTTCATTCTTTTTTTTTTCTCTGTGGATGCCAGACACTTACTATCCAGAATTACTGCATTTTCCTTCTTAAGGATCTCCCCCAAAGACAAGAACCCCTTACCCTAGCTTTTTTTCTTTTCTCACTGGACAGTGGGTCAAAAAGAATTAATTTTTTAAAGGTCAGGTGGCAGAATTCTCTTCTTGCTTCAGCTGGCTTTCCATTTCTTCCTGTGGTATCCATAACACTTTGCAACTGATCCAGGTCAAGGCTGATCTGATGATATGGCTAATAGTTCAAGCCAGAGAAGGTCTAGATCTGCTGTAGCTTGAGCAGGAATTGCAACATCACTTCAAGGGTGTGAACTCTGTTAAAATATCAGAATCCAGCTTAGCCTTTCCCATTCCAGTGGTACTTTGCAGTGTAAAACAATCAGCTGCAATAATCAAGCTGAGGGAAGTGAGTGCCACTTTCTCAGATTGTCATTCTTTTTCTTTCTATTTTTAACTGGACAGTCTTAAATGCAATCTTTTATTTTAAGAATAATTTAAGAAGGAGAGTGTGTAGCCTGCACAATCAGGAAGAGCTGGGAGAGTGCTTTTATCTCTTAAAGGTTTTATTTCTCTTTATCTGTGCCTCATGCTTAAGGCTACCAAACTGTAACTACCCAAGTTCTTTGGATCAGTGAGCAAGTTCTGTCCTGAGGTGGGATATTAAAGGGAATTTTGAAAAGGGATCATAGATTTCCAGCTGTGCTTCTGTCTCTGGGTATCTGTACTGGTTCATGTAATAGGAAATGGGGTGAATCAGATTTAATTTACGTCAACAGCTCAAAATATGCTATGCTAGAACTCTGATTTAATGAAAAAAAATGCTTTTCTAATGGTTTGATCAGGAATCTCATTAAAAGAGTATGAAAAGCTGCTATCCTTCTGTTTTCTTCTTCCTCCCTCTCCTTTCATAGTGGTGATGTATGGGATCTTGCAGAAATTAATTAGGGATATCCAGCCCCTTAAACCAAAACTGTCTTATTATTATCTGGACCAAAGTGTAGGCCGTCTGCTCTTTTGTAACACAGACAGCATTAGGCCTGCCAGGCAGAATATTCAAGGCAAAAATACAAACTGAGAAAAACACAAATATTCTTAAGCCATCTCATTGCTAGCAATTACTAAGTAAAATAGACTTTCTTTCCATTATCCAAAACTGAACCATGTGAGCTGGAGTGCAAACTCTAAGAAGATTTCTGCCAGTGTGTGGAATTCTTTCATAAACGTTTTCTTCGCTGGCTTCTCTATCCCTTTGTTTTCACTAGTTCAGTGGCTTATCAGAGTCCTAAGGAAGTAGTAACAATTCTAAGTTTCTTTTTAATGAAACTGATGAAGAGGTTCTTTAAAATAGGTTTTAACTTCTGCAGTTTTTTTGCTCATCCAGTGTCTGACAAGATATCCGAAGCCAGAGTCCTTCATGTCAAGACCTTGAGGAGAGTGATTGCTCTCTAGCTATTTTGTGTTATGTTTTGCACAAAGTCAGTAAGCCTTTAAATAGATTGAAGACATTCCCCAGAAGAAAACTGGGTATTGTGAATAGAGAATTTGTGAAATACTCTGTGAGACTGATAGATAATTCTATCAGTCTAAGGCGGTTTTCTGACGTGGAGGATTAGGTAACTCAGAAAAGGCAGTATGATTTGCTCTGGATTTGTTCTCTGTGTATGAGTACAGAATGCCCATTTTTTTATGTTAGTGACAGAACTGTAATGGTAAGCTGGAAGATTGTGTGAGATATTCATGATGCTCACACAGGGATAGAAGTGGTGGTGCCAGTCAGTGGCATTTTTGTAAGGCGTAACTGTACGCCCTGCAGTCATGCTTGCTCCACAAAGAAAGATGTGATATTTCTAAAAATGAACTACATCTTTTTCTCAGATTGCACCACCTTGATACTGCATGCAGGGATTTTTTTTTTTTTTTTAAATGCTAGATTTACCCCAAAACAACATTCTCCTGTTCAGGCTTATACAGTACCCCGTGGTTTCCATGAGATTCTTTGGTCTAGAGGGGAGTTTTAGTGTATTTGCCCACAAACACATTAAAAATTCAGATGCAAAGGCAACAAGACAATAAAAAGTGTTACTGTCTCTCACTCTGCAGCTCGACTGTGCCATGGAAGATACCAGGAACCAAAATCTCTGCTCACCAACACCATGATGGATGGTCTTGCAAAGTGTTGCTGACAGCGGCAGGACAGACCATTGGCAAAGACCTGCACAAAGCAGTTACAGGAAAAGATATTTCAGATACAATTCAATGCAGATGAAGTACAGCAATGGAAGAGTGGAAAGAACAATCCTGACCTCACCTACAGAGGGAGGGGTTGTTATTACTGAAGAATGAAATCCTGGAGGTACAACAGCTGTTGGCACAAAATGACTGCCCTCAGAAACCATCAAATAAAGTGCATTAATTAGAAGTTATGAGGAGAGGGAGAATAAAATCATGCTGCTATTTCATGTACTACATGCTCAGATCTTGGATACTTTGAGCCACTCCATTCTCACCCACCTCAGAAAGGATATGTTTTAACAGAAGAAGATTGGGATAATGGCAGTAAATCAAGATCAGAAATATAGAGCTGTTGAATGGAATAGGGCTATCCAGCCTGGAGAGGGCAGCAGAAAATCCACATCTTTAATAGGTGGCACAGGGCTGCCCTGTGCCCCTCTCAGAGAGGAAAGAACTCTGGAGCAAAGGATGGAAGCTGAACCTGGGAGAGGGGAAAGGAGAGATGGTTTAGTGTTTGCTTTTCACTGCCCAGATCTGCACTTTTGGCGCTAAATTACATTAATGCTTCTCAACCTAATTCAGCTGTGCTTATAACAGAAACAGGTCAACAATCTCCCTGTTTTTATCTTGGTGCATGAGCTTTATAACCTGGTTTTAGTCTGTATTTTCTGCACATGTTCCACTGAGCACAGGTAGTCTGGCTATTAGCCAAGGCTGACGCACCAAAGGTGCTTCTGCATCTCTCAAATCAGCACCATTTAAGAAGTTAAGGCAGTACTGAGGAAGAGGGAAGATATGTCTCTGTTATACATCTACTGCTGACCACGGTCAGGATTGACAATCTCTCCACTGGGTCTTGTGTTCTTAAAATCAATTATGTTAACACAAAATAGTTTTGTAACTGCATATTCCGAAATTCTGTAGGAAAGGCTTGTAAGTAAGCAGTGGGATGGATTTCACCCATGAAAAATTTTCATGATAGTATGAAAGTTCATCTTTGTTAGGTAAAAATCCCCTGCAAATAAAAATCAGGTCCTTTACTTTTTCAATACTTAAAATGTATTTTTTTATGCTCCATCTAGCTTCTCCAGTAATTGACACACTTTGCCAAACAAAGTACTCAACATAGATTTTCAGTGGGCTATTTTAAAAAATAATTATCCTCCATAATGCTAGCCTTATGAAAATATTATTATCTTTACATATTATTCATAATGAATAACAAATTCAGGCCTCTCTTCAGAACAGAAGAATTACTTGTACATTCATCATCATATAAATGAAGCAAAGTAATGTGGCTTAGTTGTTTTTCTGAAATATCTGTTTTAAGAGGCCTTGAGCAAAGAAATATTCAAACATTTATCCTTTAATTATAAAAGATAAACCACATAGAGGAATGCATAACTAATTTTATAGACTTGAATTAATTTTAAATAATTTGTGTGGGAACGGATAGCCTTGGCTAACAGCTAATAAAACCATTGGGACCCATCTTGTACATTGCTATTTACATCTACTTGGAATCATGGAATTATTATTCTTTTCTTTGTGGAGTCCTCTTCTGGCAGGATTATGGCTGGGACAATCTCATAGAAAATATCTGAACAACTTGAAGTCTTCCTCAATTTTAGGTAGCATGACTGAGGATTTGGCAGAAAAAATAATTTTCTTTCTACTATTAAAACTACATGTAGAAAAAGTAGGAGGAAGCTGTGGAAGTCTAGAAAATACATGTCAGGTTATCTGCCAGGGCAGTGGAGGAGTTCAAATTAGCAAGTGGGTCATTGGTACCCCAGTCCAGTGGTCCATTCATTTCTATACAACATCTCAGTTCAACTCCATGGATTGGTCCACTTATTTTAAGTAGAAAAATATTTTGTTGCTTCAAGTGTACAATAATAGCTTTTTCATCTGGTTTTTTCTTCCATTTCATGGCCTTTCAGAACTGTGCAGCACCAGCAGGTTCAGGCTGGGGAGCCACTGAGGCAATTTGGTTTGCAGGAGGTCTTTTATAGTTAAAATTGTCCACAAAATAAATGTCACCCCTGTAACTGTAAGTTAAAAAGGTTCATGCATAAATATTAGGTTTTAAAAAAGGCTGCAAATGACTGATACCACTTTCCAGCAGAAACTCTAATGGAGCTACTTCAAAGGAATGTACTTATTTAACTGTGTTTTTTGGAGGAAATGGGATTTTATTTCAGTGATTTTGTTTTGTATTTGCTCTCTCCATGTGTTATATACAAGGATAGTATCTATGCCAGCTGCTGTCTGAAACTTAAAAGAGGAGGGAAGAACCCAGAAGGAGAAGAGATATCTATTAACATCTCATGGATGAAAGGGGCTCGTGAATCAATCATAATTAATTTCTACATCAATCATATTTGCTTGCATTCTTTTCACACATCCTTAATATAGGAAACTGGCTCCACAGTTAAGTGGCATGGGTGGCCTCAATCTAATCAGCAGCTTTCAATAATGAGTGTATCCATTTCCAAAAGGATTTTTAAAAGTTGTGCATATGTTCTTGTTGCTGTATGTACTCTTCCTACAGAGCAGGCATAAGTTGGGAAATAAAACTCCCTGCAGCTGAGACCTGTCTGTGCCTGGGGAGGTGAGAGTGGCCAAGAGGAGCAGATTTTCAGCTTGGATGAGAGATTTCCCTTCAAAGGATGTGCTACAGAGCACTGGGACACAGTAAATCATGACCATGGATCATGACATCCACTTACAGATATAGAAAGCTACTCACAGCCCTTGCATGGTCCTTGGGGAAGTCTGGGGGAAACTTGGGAAAGCTTTATTGCACGCTTGAGAAAGCAGTAATTAGTTATTGCAGATATCTATTTTCTTATAGTTTTAGCTTTTCTTTATTGCTTTAGGTACGAGGAGTTTAGCTGTCTGATTCACTGTTCACAGGTGGGAGGGATTACATGATAGAGTACCCAAGAGGTGTGTTTAGCTCAGTTTGCCTCTACTGCTTGCCAGAAGAAGGCTGGTGCCTGAGACTATCCTCACAATTCCCATTTCACTACCATCACTGCCAGGGAGCTCCCTCCAGAAAACAGCGTATGACTAATACATAAATGTGTAAATGCAGGCCAGTCTCCTTGGATATGTATTGGTACTTGGTGTAAGCTGAGCTACAGTCAAAATGTCTTGAATATAAAAGGATTAATATTGAAAGGTTAATATAAAAAGATTCCACAGCTTCTTCTCTTTTAACTTTTGCAATACTGATGTAAGTGAATTTCCTATAAGGTCAAAGTTCTGTACCAGAGTAGACTCTAGAGGGTAAAGTAATGGGCCAGGGCATGTGTCAGATAACATGTATTTAAATGAGGAAAAACCCAACAAACGCAAACCTAAGAAACTGAGGCCTTTCCAGAACTATTCCTCAGGCTAGATGGCAAAACCTTCTGCACATGCTTGTGTTCAATCAGTATAATTTTGAGGCTTGTCTTTTTTTTTGTGGATTATTAATATGACTAAAAATCTTGTTAAAATTTAAATAATTAAAATTTTAAAGTTGTGAGGAGCTGCAATCAAAAATAACAGAGGAATAAGACATCTGTTTGGACTCAGATATCCTAAGATACCTTTTCTCTGGAAGACAGACAACTGTGGAACTTCACAGGAGCTTGGAGGCTTCTCTTGGACCAGAGATGAGTACGAAGCAGCCATTGCTCCGAACTACTGCCAGGTTAGAGGGCTCAAAAGAAACTCAAGTATTCATCTAATCACAAAGTCTAATAGAGTAGATTTCATAGCCACAGGTTAGGTGTCTAAGCTTTGTGTCCAGTGCATGAGAAAAAGTGAAGCATCAGAGGAATCAGTCCTGAGCTGATTCCTCAGGTTTTGACTGGATGTCCCCTCCAACTCCAGTGGTGCAAAAGACCAAGGTGGGGTTTTATTGCTATGTTGTGTTGCTTTTATGTTGAGAAAAACTTTATGAAAGACCTGAAATATTTTGAAATTAAGACTCTCCAACGTTAGTGGAATTTGGACATTTATGTGCTTTGATAACATTACTGAAGATGTCTTACAGTCAGAACATTTGGTCGACACCAAAAACTTGATCCCACGTTGTAATGGCTGTGTTTTAAATCATGGAATGCCTTGAATTAGACATTCAGCATCAAAAAATGTTGAACACCTGACTCATTTCCAAAGTGTGCTCAGGACATCCTAAAAGCTGAGATGTGTCCAGAACTTGACTGCTTTCACAACGTTACAGACGTAGCAGCATTTATATGTCTCTAATATTCTAGCACATGAGTGAATTGCAGCTCTTAATGTATGTCACCAGACATCTCCTGGGCAGGTAGGAAACTGGATTTTCATAAATGGCACACTCAGGCCCAGCAGTTAGGTTGAGGTCATTGCGGCTTGGGATCTGAATTCAGATTTGCAGTCCCAGGTTATTGCTGGGGTCATTTGGCAATCCTCTATCCTGAGAAAACAAAAATTTTAGCTTAGTTAAGAAATAAGCAAACACAATAACCTACTAAATCAACTTTCTGAGCTTGACATCAGGAGAGACTTTATCACAATCCTAACAAATAAGATAAACTCAATCGTTATGCATCCTTATTTTAAAGCCCTTTATATGCTGAACAAGTATGGTAAATTCTATCCCCTTTGGGGTTTTGACTCTGTACCTGTCAGCACAATTTGATAGGTGTTTCCCAGAGGAGTTAAAAAACATCGGCATGCAGGAAGGGAGCTTATCTGAAGTGTAATGAATCTGTAGACTGCAACAAACACCATCTATCACTGTCACATGGAGAAGCTGGTATCACCCGAAGATCTGCCATCCTCTGAAACAGACCTTCCAGCCCCCTGAGTTCAACCTGTTTGTTCTTACATGCTTTTAGAAAAGGTTATCTTTGATTTTGGCAGGCCTTCCTCTCTGTTCTGTTTACTTACATCTGACTAGTGAAATTACAGCATAGCAGGAGGTCCTCTGCATGAGT
The DNA here is from genome assembly GCA_013397815.1 of Aleadryas rufinucha. NCBI lineage: Eukaryota > Metazoa > Chordata > Aves > Passeriformes > Aleadryas > Aleadryas rufinucha. The sequence goes on from VZTH01012702.1 coordinate 67,284, forward strand.
AAGCATGAAATGAGAAGAGCAAACACTCTTCTAGCACTATTTTGAAGAATACTTAATGCTGTTTTCTGCACGTTAACTTATGGAAAGACAAACAGCAGTAGCAGCAAACAAATACCTTTGGAAAACAATCCCTGTGCTGTGTCAATATCCGGCTTGCCTTTCAACTGGGAGAGTGTCTAGGTAAATTTGTCCACCTAGAAGAGAGTGAAATGAAAATTCAGGTTGCTTACATTTCAATGTGTCCTAGACCAGCATCTCCCACACATTAATTGCAGGGATGCAGAGGTTTGCGTTCCATTACCAGGAGCAGCTTTTAAAAGTGATGTGTGGGCATACTCTCTGCTTCACCTAGAGGTTAGGATTTTTTACAGGAAACTTAACAAATATCTTAGTAAACACGGACAAATATGTAGTGACTTTAGTAAAGACTAATTCCTGCTTCTGTGCAGGGGGAAGGAGAGCCTTCTTTAGCTGATGGGAAAGAAGAACTATATCCTGCTGTGTAGCTTAAGCTGCTCAGCTGGGCAGGCTGTGATACCAATGTGCGGCTAAGAGCTTGTAACAGATGCCATTTAGGCTTGACATTTAAAGAAATGAGCTTTCACCTCTAATTTTCTTCCCCCCATAGTGCTGCATGGAGGACTTTTGCTTTGCAGAGCAATTAGGTACTGTAATTACTCTGAACTATGCTTCAGTGGCATCTACAGACTAGCTCTGCACCAAGGTTTGATTTTTTTATTATTTATTTTTAAATCAGGGTTCTATCTTCCAATTGGTCTGTGCCCTTAGATTTGAATACACTTTTCTGGCAACTTTTAAAAATCTCTTTATACCTTCCAGAGCATAAATACCTCTAAAAGTTGAAAAGCAAGGCATTGTGTTGTTGAAGTCTTGCCTGAATGGCAACTTCAAGACTCCTAGGGAATACTGGCTTTCCAGTTCTTGGTGTAAGGAGTCCCAGGTTTCTGTAGCATGGCAAATAATTATAACAATGAGAGTTCACATGACCATCAGGGTTTTTCAAAAACATCCATTTATTTACTTCTTAGGAAAAACCTTTGTCAGGTGAAAATTGGTTTATCACTTCTATTGAGTTATTGCATCTGGTGTGACCAGAATTTCTTTCTATATTAAAAAAAAAAATTGCTTGAGGCTGCAATGCCTGCCATTGATTGAATTGATCCAGGGGCCTGCTAACTTCTTTCTTTTCAGAGCTGGCTGACTGTATTCCCCTCTTGAAGTGGTCTGGAGTGGGTTTCCCCACTCTTCTGAAGCACTGGATTAACACACCCCTGCTGGATCCATGCAGTGCCCTTTGCCCTGTCATGGTGATGCTTCCATCCAAAATGTGGCAGTGGTCTGTGCACAGGAGGAAACAGAGAATACCATGCTTGCTTTGCCCAGAAGAGGCAGAAAAGCAGGAGGAGCTGTTCATCCTCCACTTTGTATATTTCCTTTATTTTTTAAATATCTCCTCTTACTGCAGCATAAATGGCTAGAATAAAAAGAGGATTTATTCTAATTACACTGAAAACATATGTATGTAGAACTATTACCATTTCCCTGATGGCAGGAGGGCATTGGAGCCTTCAGACAGAAATAAGACTTGTGCTCGGAACATGATAAAAGCTCTTGTGCTGTGGAAGCATCATAAGAAATGCTGTTACCAATTGTCACCACCAATATGTTCCTTCCTCCTGAAAACATCACAGCAGCTGTACCTTTGAGACTGCAATGCACTTAACATCATGAACCTTATGGTACCCTAAATTCCCTGCTCAGGAACCTCCTTCAGGTTAAACTATCCTAGACAAGTATCCCAGTCATCTCTGGGAGGTGACTCCAGCTGCTCTCTGTGGTGTTAGAAGAGTTCGCCGATGGTGGGTTAGGTGGGTTTGTGTGGTGGGTTTTTGATTGCTCTTTTCATTGTTTTTGTTATTTCAAAGACAAAAGAAGCACAAGCCAAATTATTTTCTTTCCTTTCTTGAAAGCAGGCCAAAGCTGACTTTTGGATTCTTCCTTCAAAAGTGCACAAATAATTCAAAGTAGAGCAAATCATAAGCAAAGCATAAGGGACACTGCTTGTATACAGTACTTAAATTTGTGCCAAGGAGCTCTGTTTCTGTTAATCCTGAGGTTAATCCTTTTTGCTGACAGGACTAGGGCTGGAGGTGTCCTTCACACGACTTGATGAAGAAAGAAATGAGAAGAAATCATCATAATAGTTTAGATCGTGCCAGACCTGGCTGGTGGGGCAAGAAGGGGGGAAAAAAATTGCAGACCAGATGAGGAACTATGCCTGTTTGAAACCGTCTGGTGATACCTGCAGGCAGCCAGACAGAGATATCATAGTAGTGCTTCTTCTGGAGTTCACTGTTGGGGGGACTTTTGATTTGAGCAGCATGGCAACCTGCCCCCTCATTTTGGGAAGCTTTCTCTGCCAGCTGTGTTGGTGAAAAACAAATCTCATTGTGGTGCAGGTGCTTCCCCAGGTGCATTCGTATTAGTGAGCAGCTCTCATGGGAGCTCCCAGAAGGAGCAGGCTCCTGTCTTTGGGAAAATCCGTGTCAGCTCAGGTACAGTGGCAGATATGGACAACCTTCCATTCTGGGAGTTCTGTGAGAAAAGTATTTTAGTTTTTGTTTGTTTGATTGGCTTTTTTTTTGTTTGTTTGTATTTCTTTTTTTGTGTGTTTTTTTTTTGTTGTTGTTTCATTTTGATAAATGGTTTAAAAGAGCACCAGCTGATGAGTTGGAGTCCAAGAAGAATCCAAAGAAGAATCCAAAAGCAAATCTTTCCTATCACCTCCTGCCTTTAGTCCAAGTGCCTTCCAGCCTCCTAAAAGAAAATGGATTACGCAGAGCTATGGTTTCATCTTTGCATCAGGATCAGTGCAACCAAATTTTCTTCTAAGAAAAACCTTGGACCTTTTCTTTGTGTGAATCATGAAAACTGCAAACTCTTCTTTCACTCCTGAAATAGGGCAGGATATCATGTCTAGGTGTGCAAAGAATAAGTCATCCCCACTCTGTGACCAAAGCCAAGCACAGCCTTTTCTTTCCCCACCTTCAGCCCCCAGAGAGCTGCACAAGGTGTGGGCTGGGAAACAGGACTGCCAAAAGCTGCACAGGCTGGCAGTGCCAGTAACAAAACTTTTCTATCTGTGCCAAAGAGATGGGAGCAAATCTGTCAGTCCAGAGCACAGTGTGAGGGCTTGAGCAAGGGAGGAGGAGAGAAGGAGATGTTCTTTGGGAAGAAAACAATCCTGGAGCAGAGTAACAGGAAGGAGGGGAAGACTAGAAGGAAAGAAACCCATGTTTACAGAATTACAGAATCATTTAGGTTGGAAAAGACCTCTGACATGTATGGCCTCACGATTACAATTAATGTAATTACCAATTGTTCTGCTGTTTTATTGGGGTGACAAGATTATCAAATACAGGGTTAAGACTGGTTTGTTTTGTGAATATGTCAGATTTAATCTGTCTAGATGCTTTTACCTGTGGAAAGAACAGCATGCCTCCCTCAAAAGTGGTGGTGTCGGACCACTGAATGCTCTTTTAACAAAATTTGTGTCTCATTTTATGTGTCTAAGTTATTATCATAGGCTAGGGAATATTAGAAGTATGCTTTTCAGGCTTTTACAGTCAGTAATCCTCTGTGACCTTTAGCTCTTGATCATCTTTAAAATCTTTTAAAAAAGAGATTGGTCATAAGACCTGTCATGACATTAGTGTTCAACAGAAGTATTTGAACTGATCTAAATAATGAAATACAGAAAATGCTTAAGTAATTTTTTCATTGTCAAGCTTTATGAATGGATGCTAATCCTAATGATTCAGAAAACTTTCATGTGTAGAATAGATGTAAGAAGTGAATATCTATTTAATTTTTAATTTACTGCTATGCTTTCTCCATGCTTTTTGGCTGAACTCTCCATGCCTGATCCAGTACTGAAAAAGGCCTAACCCCAAACCTTACAGCTTAAGAGAATACATTATTATTCTTAATGTGACCAGAAAGAAGGATCATGAAATTGTCAGGAAGTCCTACTTATAGAAGCATTAAATTTAAGAACCTGTGGTTTAAAACTGTTCCCCCTTGTTTTATCATTTATCCACCCTTGTCAAAATATTAATAGATTTTTATAAGTACTAGATTTTTGTGTTTTTTTTTTTTTTAATGGGCAGCTAGGAGGGAATTTATTTCAAAAGAATTGGTGGTTCTATTTCCTTCAGAATAATATTTTAACACGGATTAATTTCTTTCAAGTATTTTTTGCTAATTAAAAGCAATCTGTCCTTATGATTTTGTGTATTGTGATACTTTTAATAGGCAGAATAGCTGTTGCTGCTTTTTAAAAATACTCTGTTCTTGAAAATTTGGAAATGAGAAAATTTGGATTGGTAGAAGAGAATTCGGAAGGCAAGTGAGGTGTTTTGGAAATATAACCTTTTCCTTGAGTAAGGTTTTCCTTATAATTGAATAGTTAAGAAGCAAGTACTCGTTTTATTCCCCCTCCACCCCCAGCTGTATAAAGGCTAAAGGATGAGTGTAGAAGAAATCTGACTAACAGAAGGGTCTTAGCCAGCTCCTGTCAAGGGACAGTAGTTAAATGACCTGCAGCTGAGTGCAATTAGCAGTGTCTGTTAATTGCAGGTACAGGAGGGCAAGATATGATGTAAAGAGGCAGCTTTGTAGCAAAAGCAGGGGAGAGGGACATTAAAGGGAATAAGTGATAAGGACTGGGTGCTGAATGGAATACAGATGGAAATGTGCACTGGGGTTTTAGCCGCTGCTTAATGCTCTTTCTTGCAGGTGGCCATCAGTGACCTCTGTTTTCTCAACACATGAATCACAGCAAGAGGAAGTCTTAGCACTTCCAGTGGCTTCTGTGGTTTGCAAGACACAAAGTTATTTAGCTGGTGAGAGCCTGACTTTAATAAATGAAGAAGGAGGCTGTAAGATGCCTGGAAAGATCCCTTTTTCCCCTCCTTCTTTGTTTGAAAGAAGAAGGAATTAATATTACTCAAAATACAAGAAGAGTTCTCTTGTATGTTCCTCCTTTTTGTGGGAAGTGTTGAATTTTTCTGCTTGTAATGTAAGTGCCCAGGATATTAAATAGAGAAAATTCCAGTGATACAGATCTTTGTCTCTTTTTCCTTTTCACACTCTGAATTTCCAGGTATCTCATGCTGATTTGCTTTATTCAGCATGAGGTTCAGACTTTCAGAAGAGTCTAATAATTTAAAGTGCCGTGTCATAAAAATTCCAAAACCAAGAAGCTTTCACATGGCTTGTCTTTCAGAAAGATGTTAATAAAAGTTAATGTAGGTTTAACACTTCTAAAAATTTCAGTCTTTGGAGCATGAACATCGACTAGTTCCAGTAGGATCAACTGATTTCAGCTATCCACTCTCTACAAATAACCCCATTATAGGGCTAATTTTGCCATCTTTATTGGTAAAACAAAAAAGCCAAGCACCCCTGAAGATGCCTTTGATAATATTGCTGGAGGATCTGAACAATATAGAAACCAAAAGGAATTGTTGGGGCAACTGGTGATGCACCAGCTCTTCCACCAGTAGGAAACGTGCCCTTGGCAAGTAACAATCCTCTACAGGAGAGCCCTGCATCTCTCAAGAGTGTGGGTGCAAAATGTCCAAGCTGAAGGCTTCCACAGGAATACTTCAGTGGTTTTCTTTAACCAAGACCCCAGCCACTGTCACAAAACAATTCGTTGCAAATCTGAGCTCACATTGCTGTGCGGCTGTTGTGCCTATTTGGTTAATCACACAGAGAGTGTCACCCTGTGCTGCCATGTAGGATGACTGGTATTTGCATCACCTTTTCAACCTTATTTGCTTTGTTATAACAGTCACATTTTGCACAAGTACATAAATTTTGCCAGATTTTCATTCAATATTAAATTATGTGAATGGTGAACTACTTATAGTGCTCCATCTTCCTGCAAGAAGGAGGATACTTATCTTATTCTGCCTCCCTTCCCTGCAGGGAATGAATCTTTCAAGAACCTGCAAATGGTGAAGAATCAATGCTCAGCTCCACTGAAGAAGTTTAGGATCATACAGTTGCACTCCATCTTAAATCAGGACATCTATAAGACTTCTAATTGCAAGTCTTCTGGTGGTGAATTTGTCATGCAAGAGAATTTACAGAGTTGTTTCATATGAATACAGACTCAGGTGGCTACAGGAACAACCCAGTTTGGATTCTGTGCTTGAGCCTGTCTTAAAATAATAAGTTGCTTTCATCTGGATTGCAGGAAAGCCTGAGATAAAGAGAAGAGGACAAAATTATAAAGTAATGTGTGGTTTTGGGATACTGAGAACAACTTTTTTTTTCTTTTTCTTTTTTCTTCTTTTAATTTTTTCCTATTTACTAGAGAAATATTTTCTGCAGAAAAGAAGGTACTAGGGGAACAAGAGAAAGAAAACTCTGCTTTTCAGGGACTCTGATACTACTTCTGGGTGTTAGAATCTGTCATGAGAAGCTGTACAGGCATTCCAGGATGTACTTTATATAGGAACTGTGAAATTAACACTTCTCAGTGACAAAGTCACAAGAGTAAATTTTTCATAGTTGTTAATTTCATTAAGAAAATTAAGAAAAAGTAAACATTTCTGTCCCTTCTGGCACTGGGAGAAAAAAATGAATATGGGTATAGTATTTTACCTTTGATGAACTGTCATCTTTCACATATCTCAGAGAGAATAAAAGTCAACTTTTGTGGTTATTTTAGAGACTTTTTTCAACTTTCAAGGCGTTTTCTGCTGGGCCTGTTGTATGCCATGTCTGTATTAAGGTCATATGATTGATATAATCTCAGTGAGCATTGTTGTGAGGCCTATCCAAAGAATTAAAGATTATCCTTTTATTTCCAAGTGTTAGCATTAAATTAAAAAAAATTTAAACATCTTAAAAGGACTTTAAGGTTTTATTGCATGTTTAACTCATAGATAAGAGTAGATTGACTAGGTTCATATTTCTTTCCCACTGACCAAAGCAAGTACTTTCATCAGCTAGCAATTAATGTTTAATAAATGCTTTATTAAAATCAAACATTTATTTGTAACAGTTTATTTGAAATGTAAATATATTGTGTGTCAGGCAGTTGGTTTCACAGAACTTTCTGATTAAATCTTTTATCTGCAGCTTTATAGGCTGCACTCACAAAGGGCAGCAGGGCCACGAAAAATAGCAAAAGAAATACTAGAATGGAAATGTTTCACTGAAAGAGAAAACTTGCTGATTACTTGTTAAATGAGGGCTGACAGATCAGGGTTGAGATTTAGATTCTGTGGTCTTAACCTCTGTAGGAAGTGGTTCCTTTTGTCTCTCTGAAATGTTGTTTCAGCCTGGCTCCAGTTCAAAAGCCACCCCTTTCTTATGCATGTGATATGTGTTCATGGCTTTCAGTTTATGAATACCGCAAAGGTTTCAATTTTTACCAGAATTTCCCAACTGCATATTGCAAATGCATTGGAATATTTTTTGCCCACTAAGTGCCATCATTAAAAATCTCTCTAAATTCATGCTATTCATGTTACTGACATTGTTTCGTTTTTCAAATGTTTATTTTAATTTTATCAGTCATGAGGTATTTAACGGAGTGAATTCTTCTGGAGTAGAAAACCTTATAGAAGAAAGCTGGTCAGAATTTGTTTTGTTGCTTTGTTTTTGACACCACTGAGAATGCAACACCCTGTTTCATCACTGCCTGCCTTTGAAGCTCTGTGCTTCCCAGCTCTTTTGTGTTAGGAGCACCCACACTTACAGTTTCAGTGCTGCCACTTGTCATGACTATTGTGAGCCTATTATGTTATTATGTTTTCTAAAGTCACAGCTTCTAGGATTATTGCTTCTTGAATTTTAAATTAAAAAAATGTGAAGTTTCTGTGTTGTTAATGTCTTCAGTTAAAAAAAGAAGCTAAGCAAGTGCAACCCAGATGTGCACAAAGCAACTCAGATGGTTTTTCCAATTTCCTTAAATTTTGAGTTCATGATTTTTAAACAGGAACTTGCAGTGTTGAATTTAAAGTTGAGTGATGGATGCTTACTATCACATAGAGCTGCAATTAACAGGAATCTTTTTTTAACTTTTTCAATGAAACTAAACCGAGATTAGAAACATCAACGTATGTCAGCTGATGGAAAAACACATGAGAAACACCAGGACAACACAACTCCTTCAAGTGATACAACCCCATCATAAGGAGCAAAAGAGCTTCTGAATTATGCTTTTCCTAGACCAACTCCCTTTTAGACTGCAATATGTTCTTCTGGTGAACAGATTGTTTTGCTTCAAGTCTAAATATCTAACTCCTTCAGAAAGATCCTAGAGAAATTAAGTGTCTTTTCTATTGTGAATTCTACTTGTGTTGAGCCATGAAAGTCGTGGTTATTTCAATTTGACATGTGTCTCAAAATATGTTTTCTCCATCTGTTTGATTTGCTGATTGCAGCAGTAAAAACAGAAAAAATTTCAGGAATATATCAGCTAATATGTAACAATTTTTGAAACTTTTGCCCAAAATTTATGCAGCAAAAGAATTAAAACGGGCTGTGAGGAGGGATTGCTATGAAGAACCCAAAACAGTCACTGGCCTTACTCCTACAAGAAGTACAGCAACAGATACATTTGGATCATGGGAGGAGTAATTTTCATTATTTACTCAGAAAATGAAAATTATTATGTAAATATAGATATGAAATTTAATGTAATACTGATGGTCTATCTTAGTAGATATGAAAATGTATTTACTGGAAATCCAGAGGGATTCCAGCTTCATATAATACACCTCCTATAACCAGAAATGGGTCTTAATATTGTGTCTTAGCTGGAGTTACAATGCAGAGATTCTTTTCCCACCAGAGACTTTAGTAATATGAATTACAGAGAGGAGTTTCACTTTGAAGGTGGCAGGATTTTGTTTTGTTCTGCTTGATTAAGAGCTTTGAGGTCATACTTATAGGTCATATTTTGAACTTGCTGGTTCAATTGATAACCTCTTTTTATCTTTCTTAGTTCAGTTGGTTTTGGCAGAGTGAAAAATTAGGGAGATATACAAGGACAGATATCAGAGCAAGCATCACTGAGATTGATGCTTAAGCAAGGACTTCTCTGTTGAACCTCCACTAGGGACTTGTACATGATGCTTCAGGTGGCAAAACAAAATGTCCCTTACACCTCAACCTTCATTAAAGGTGTCAGTGGAAAGAGAAATTACCATGGAGAACACCCATCTAGAAAGTCCACATAATGGGTTGTCAATAAATTGGCTTTTTGTTATTTTGAGTCTGGAAAATTCCACAGTTTTTTATTTGTGGTCTTGAGTCAGTTTCTGGAAGGTTTAGGAAGTATCCTAAGGACTAATCTTTTTTGACAAACTTGAAAGCTGTTTTTTTTTTTTTTTAAGTCTGTGATGCAATATAAAAGTTATACTGACAGAGAATTTCATGTGACTGACTGGAGGGTTAAATCTCTCCTCTGCCATATTTTGAGACTCTGCTGCAGTCCATCAACTACCTGTAATTCTCTGCTGCAACACCAGAGATACGACTGAATATCCTTGAAAACATTATGAAAAAAATGTGGTTTGTTTTTCTTTTTTTTTTTTTCCCTCAAAGAATGTTATTAGTAAATACTATGTATCATAGTGATCATATGGGGCTGGATAGGATCCCTATAAGGGTGCTGAGGGAGCTGGCAGAAGAGCTTGCCAAGCGACTTTCCATCATTTTTAATCAGTCCTGGTTAACCAGGGAGGTTTCAGTTAACTGGAGTTTGGAAAACGTGATGAAAATCTACAAGTAGGACTGGAAAATGGATCCAGGGAATTACAGGCCTGTCACCTGCCCTCAGTGCCAGGGAGATCATGAAGCAGATCACCTTGAGTGCAATCAGCAGCAGGTACAGGACAATCAGGGGATCAGGCCCACTCAGCCTGGGTTTAGGAGAGGCAGGTCCAGCCTGACCAGCCTGATCCCTGCTGTGTCAAGGTGACCTGCTCAGGGGTGAGGGAAAGGCTGTGGCTGTGTCTACCCGCACTTTACAAAGCCTTTGGCACCTCCCACAGCATCTCCGGGAGAAACTGGCTGCTCATGGACAGGGCCCTGTTCTCTGGGGGAAGAACTGGCTGATGGCAGGGCTGGGGAGTGGTGGGGAATGGAGGGACATCCAACTGGGGCCGGGCACCAACGGGGTTCCCATGGGATCAGGACTGGGCCAGGCCTGTTTAACATCTCCATCAAAGGCCTGGATGAGGGGATCGAGGGCCCCCTCAGTCAGTGTCTGACAGCACCGAGCTGGGTGGGAGTGTGGATCTGCTGGGGGGCAGGAGGGCTCTGCAGAGGGATCTGGACAGGCTGGATCCATGAGATGAGTCCAGTGGGATGAGGTACAACTGGGGGAAGTGCTGGGTTCTGCCCTTGGGTCCCTACAAGCCCCTGCAGCTCCAGGCTGGGGGAAAAGTGGCTGGAAAGCTGGGAAAGGCCCTGAGGATGCTGGTGACAGCAGCTGAATATGAACCCAGGTGAGCCCAGGCTGAGAAGGCCAATGGCCCCTGGGCCGTCCTAGCCATGGTGTGGCAGCAGGAGCAGGGCAGTGACCATCCCTGTGCTGGGCACTGCTGAGGCCACACCTCAAGTGCTGTGTCCACTTCTGGGCCCCTCATGACAAGAAGGACATTGAGGGGCTGTAGCGAGTCCAGAGAAGGGAACAGAGCTGGGGAACGGTCTGGAGCACCAGGAGCAGCTGGGTGTGGGTTCAGCATGGAGAAAAAGAGGCTCAGGGGGGGACCTTGTGACTCTCCACAGCTCCCTGACAGGAGGTTGTAATCAGGTGGGTGTTAGTTTCTTGTCCCAAGTGATAGGACAGGAGGAAATGGACACAAGTTGTGATAGGGGAGGTTTAGGTTGGATATTAGGAGAAATTTCTTCCCCCAAAGGGTTGTTAAGCTCTGGCACAGGCTACCCAGGGCAGTGGTAGAGTCATCTTCCCTGAAGAGATTTAAACAACGTGTAGATCTGGCACTGAGGGACATGGTTTAGTGGTGGTCTTGGCAGTGCTGGTTAGTTGCTGAACTCAATAACTTTTCCTTTCCAGCCTTAGTGAGTCCATGATTTTATGTTTAGCCTTAATGTGACATGAGGTCAGAACAATACAGAGAAGATGACAACATAATTTATTTCATTTACACAGAAATTCTTGAATAATGCTGAAGCACTGAAGTAAAAGTTGTATGAGGTAACAAACTGAGTAAGGTTGTTAATGCAGGGAAGGAGCTTTGATTTTTTCTGACCTCTCTTGATCTTCATACTTACTTGTTGTTCAAGACAAAACATCAAGAAAATTACTGTAAACAGCCAAAGTTTAAAGAAAATTAGCTTTTCAAGCATGCAATAAGATGTCAAATAGGGTTATAAAAAGCCTAATTGGGTAGTTGATTATGAGAACAGCTGGTTAAAAATGAGAACTAGCTTCTAATGATTTTCATTGGAGCAGTATCCAAGCACTGAAAATCCAATTATACCACAAAGGGGATTTAGGACGAGGCACTCCAGCACTGAGCCTCAGCAGTGATCTGGAAAAGCAATCTAAAATGCACAAAGAAAGAAGACTGACTTCGAATGGGCATATTAAAGCAGTAGTGGAAGTCTTCTCCTCCTAAATATGTTGAATTTCCAGATCCATGTCACTCAGAGCTTAAGTGCTTAGCTCTAAACCGGAGGAAGGTATCTCTCTTCTCAGGAAAATGACAGCTATGTTGGTTGTCCTGGAGTCAAATGAATAAAGCAGTTTAGTCAAGTCTTTGCAAACTAGTGATGTGTCTGCTGTGATCAGTCAGTTTTTCTCTTTCTAAGTCACATCCAATAATCAAAAGTTTGGAGTCCTCACCAGGATATAAAACACCAGCACTCATATTTGTGCTCTGAAACTGACTTGAAGGGGAACTTGCAGCTGCCTCTCATCAGGGCTAAAAACCCTGGGTAAAGAAAAGGAGAGAAAAACTTTCTGTGAGATCCCAAGGAGGAGTTCTTCAAAGTGTCAGAAATTTGTTATGATTAACACAACATTAATAGAGGGTGAGTGACTAACCTTTCCTGGATGCAGTTTGGAGATATTATTATTTCCTCTTTTGCATAAATCCCTAAGTAAAAGAAATAAAAGCCAGTTAGATGATGTACTCTCAACAATAAAATATACCCTAGCATGAAAAAAAATTAAAACCCAAAGCTTTTAGTCTTCTACCCATCTAACAATAGACACAGATTTTGATTAAAACATTTGATTTGGAGAAGCTATTAACAGAATAAGAAATGAATCATTAAAAAGGATTAAATGTACTCATAAAGAACATCAACAAATCTATTCCATAATGCTTAGCCTCAGGACTATGATGAATTGACTTTGTTGCAATGTAGATTTTCAGAGAGAATCTCTTTTTTTTTCCTTGTTGACAACAAAAGTATCATAAACAAGTCAGTCAGATTCTGGCCTTACTCTCTTATAACAGTATAGAGTCTGGTCCTGTGCAGAAAACACCTTTTAGAGGTAAAGATAGTTACAAAATGGAAAACTGGAAAAATTACAGTAGGCACTTGTAAATAATAAAGTGCTTTCTGCAAGTCCTTTGCCTCTTATGTGACCACAATTTTGTTCAGCATCCTATTTTGCAGACATTTCAAACAAGCAAATTCTAACTTATCTATTGCTGAAGAAATACATGGCCTTTCCTCACAAACACACACACACAGTTACGTTCACTGGGGAATAAAAAATCTGGGAGTAAATCTCTATTTAGGATAATTGTGAGAGTTTATTCTAGCTGAACAGTTTCTACTTCCACAGAGATATTTATTAGTGGCATTTCCTGCCTTCTCCTGCTCATATTGGGTTATCTGCTGTCAGTAAATCAGAGGAGTTATCCTGCTTTCTAGTCCCATCTTACGATAGAAATTGACAGAACTTATTTATCTGTCTACTTGTACACACTTCTGTGTATGAGAATAATAAGAATTTGTTTCATTAATTAGTGCCTTCTAGTAATAGATGAGGGATAATTCTGCTTAAACTGTAGTTTCCATTTGTTGTGAATTTAAATTCCTTTTCTCTTTTTTTTTTCACCTGAGGTTTGAGTGACAGAATTGAGGATAGAGAGATGGTCCACTCAAGCTGAGGGTTTTCTTCTGAAGACTCAGAAGAAATATCAGTTTGGAGGTAGTGTGATAGAACACTTCCTGCTTCATCTCCCACTAAAGTTATGTTTAAGATGGAGTCAGAAATCCTGTTGCAGTGAAGAGATTATATCCCCAAATGTCTGTTCCAGCTGAAAACTGCTGTCCTCTCAGATGTGCAGGGTGAGATGTTCTTACCCACATTCCTGAGTACCAATTTGGTGAGATGTGTGAAATGCCTGGTTTGAACGGTTCAGGTATTTCAGATTTGCAAACAATGTTAATCTTATTTAAATGGGTAAGAAAGTGCATTGACTGTAATTCATTGACTATATTTATTTGGTAAATTAATGGTTTCTCAGAATTTAAAAAACTGACTGTGACCTCTTCCTGTGCCACTCCTGCTTCCAATGCTCATTTTTGCCCAAAGCTTCAATGCAGCAAAGTGAACTGTGTGCAGCAGCTGTAGCCTGTGGTGGGCAAATAAAACTTCCTGGTGCTCTGTTTCCTGAGTTTTGGGCCTGAATTTTTATACTGTGCCCGAAAGGGATCAGGATTGACATTTCTCCCTTTATGGAAGAGGGAAGAAGATATTCACATGTGCAGGGAATCCAGTGCTATTATCTCTCTCCTGGACAGAAAACAGTTGTTTTTCCATGTTCTCATTCAAAATGTGCTGCTACTTCTGAATTGAAAGAAAACACTTCAGGAAATTCTGGATAACACTAATAAATGTTGAAGTTCAGATTCATGGGCATTGTAAAATATTTATATTCAGTCCCATGTTGGCAATAAATTTTTCAGAAAGGTTAAGGTAGTGATTCATGACAGGACTTAGCAGAATAGTTTATCATGTAGAATTTCTCTTTTAATTTGTCTCTTTGAATCTGTCTATTATTCTTGCATGCAGTGTCACAATTAACAGCTAAGCCCTTGGTTCAGAGCATTTGTGTAAGTGAAGCTCTTTTTATGAGAATACCTAAAAAACAAGCCTATATATAATTTTTAAACAGGTTTATTACCTTTGTCAGTGCATGTTTATGAAGCAGTTTGTGAGGACAAAGAAGCCATGCTGTGAGTACAAGCTGCCTTGAATTACATGAGAATGGGATTTTCCAAAAGTCTGTATCTTTCCAAACCAGAGGAAACAAACAGGGAAGTGAATGTAATAACAAAAGCAATGTCATTTAACATCTGGCAGTAGCATAATGTGCATTATGGCAACATATTTACACTTGGGAGTCTAAAAACTAGAAGTCCACAGTTGCCACAAGCATTTATGCATGGATTTACAATCATTGCTGGAAATCATTCAATGAAAGCCAGTTTGTGCTTGTAGAAAGGGGATCTTAGTTTGCCGTTTTCATAATATTGCCTCTCAAAAAACAAAGGAGGTGCTTTCAGTCTTGAGTTTCTTTTACTTTGTAATTAGATGAACAAAAGAAAAAAAAAAACACCAACAAAATGATCACCTTTCTTTTGCTTACTGCATTATATTTTCTCCCAATCACAACAGGGTGCTTTTCAGAATAGCCAAACCTCTTCTGAAAAAAGAAACAGTCCAATATTTTAAAAAGTGAGATGTGCAACCTGTCAATAGTCAGAGGCAAAGTGTTGCACAGCTAAAAACACTGCAAGGGAGAGATATGAAGCCAGCAGCAGAAAAAGGATATAGCAACCAGTTTACCATGTCTAATGAATTCTGAACAATAAGCTGCTGTCCACTGTAAGATGGTGCTCTTAAGTATGTGAGTCATACAGTGTTATAAGGAAAATTCTTGATCCTCCCTGCTAATATTTTATACCTTACAGATCTACAGATATCACACTTTTGGACTCAAAACTCCTCAATTTCTTCTTTTATATGCCTGTAATATCTGAATTTTTGGAGGAGTTGTGAGCAGGTTTTTGCCAGGTTTTTATTTAATCCTGAGTGGGATAGGCAAGGTAGATCATAGAATCATAAGGTTGGGGTGGAAAGGACCTTAAAGACCATCTTGTTCCACTGGGAAATGTTCCCTATAGATGTGATGATCAAATATGTTGTATTTTTTAGTAAAATGTCCCCATTCAGCAGTTGTTATGTCCTGAAGAATGGTGAGTCATCTGCTTGGATTTTTTTCCTGAAACTGTAATTAATATTAAGGAAGTGTGTGTCAATGTGTGTCACAGTCTCATGTATGTGTTCAAAAATTACTTCTCATGTCCACTAAGTTTTTGTCTAAGGAATGAGGAGAGAAAATGACATTACTACAACTACTTATATTTTTCCTTTGTCTCAGGAAGTGGACTAACATCTTTGCCTGCATTTCATGGATTATATGTATACTACTGGTGTTATTTATATAAATTTTTCTGAAACTTGACTTTTTACATCTAATATGATCTCACACATATTTGGTTTCTTTAAACAGTGCCAAGAAGCCTCAACAAAGACTGGGAAAAATAATTTTCAGTGCAATGGGAACACCTCAGCGAGCTAGACTTTTGCCTGAAAACCTTGAAAAAATGCTGGGAGGTAATTCCAAGCAAAAATTATTGTGCTAAGGATGCCTGCTGCTCATTGTTGGAAGATTTGTGAGGAGGATTGCAAGTATGTTTGGTTTTGTTGTATTGCCACTTACTTTAAGACTTAACTTTTTAAGGAAGAAAGATGGCCCATTTGAACCATTTTGGCAAAATCTTGTCTTCAGTACCTTTTCTGCACTCTGCAGTGTGATGCAGAATAATTTTACTCTGTCTTAGGAAGCATTTACCACCATTGTTTTACTGTTTTTATCTTGTCTTTGTTTTTTTAAAAAGTATAGCATCAGTCTTGCATATATTTCCCCATATTCTGCCTATATGAATTCTTATTATTTTCTTAAAAATTCCATATATCATCAGCCTAAGCTGCTGATGCTTAAAAAGGCCTGTAATATTTACCTCCCAAGATATTCCCTAGGCTTCTCAGTGGGCTGTCCTCTCTCTGTGTGAGAACTGTTCCTTTTAAGATGTTCCTAATGTCATGAAGTATGGGGAGATTTTTACAGAGAACATATTCTAAAAGGTGGTGTTGGCAGCTACTTTTCATTTATCAGCACAAGCAAAATTAGGTGGAAATTCACAGTTTCTGCTTTCTGATGACTAAGACTGTTAGAGAGTTATGAAAATACGTGAGCTTCTCTGCCCTACAGCATTAGTGAAAGGCTTCAGACACATCTCCAACAGAGAAAGACCGTCCAGATTCTGCATCTGATTAGGGATGGCTTTTGCATGGTACTGTATTTACTTTCTTCAGTTATTGTCCTAAGATTTCTTTATGCTTGTAATTCTGCCCTGTGATTGCTGTTGATATGATAGCAGTGACTTCCAAGCCAGCTCAGGAATCTTAATGCTCACTTTGTTTGCACGGGGTGTTTTCCCCCTTTTGGTTTATCAGGTTTTTCCTGTTAATTTTCAGTTAAAATCCATGTTTCTGATGCTTGAAATCTCTGCAGCAAGGCTAAATAGTCAAAACTCCTAAAGCATTTTAAGTAACTCTTAATATTAAAGTATCTCACTACATAAAGAATAAATCACTGTTCTCCTGAAGAAATGTAGCAGTTAGACAGGTCTAGGTAATAAAACTGACTTCAGCAAGACTTCAGCAAAGCCTGTGTTGAAAAGGTTATTTCTTTCTCTATAACTTTGTTTCAGATATTATTTCCCTTCATGATATTTCTACCAGTGCACAATAACATGTACTAAGAGACAAGATCTTTAAAGCCAATTTATGAATAACTGGAACACTTGCAAGCTTTCTGTCAGTCACAAAGATTGTTCCTTGGTATTACCTTCTGCTTTCAAAGATGCTTGGGACAGTTTGCTCTTTCTGCAGTTTCAGAAGCTGACCTTTAGGCTGTCAAGTGCTGAACTTCACTAGCGGTTTTAATCTTGGAAATGCTCTTTTAGGGAAAAATACCATTGACCCCTTGCTGCCTGGTCTCTCTCCACCGATGAAGAACATAAATGTGAGGAATTGTTGTAGAACTGGGCAACAAAAATGAAGCCCTCGTCTTTTTCAAATAGTCCTGATTGTGAAGAAAATAAAAACAATCACTTATGTTTCTTTAGTGCTTGTTATATGATATTTGATTTTTTTTTTTTTTTTTTTTTTTGTTGCTGTTGCTGAGCACAAATTTACATTTCTATCAAAAAACTCTTGGCAAAATCCCTTCTCTACTGCATGAAAAATGAATCATAGAATCACAAAATCATACTGGGTTGGAAGGGAGCCATCACAATCAGAGTCAAACTCCTGGCCCTGTGCAGGACACCCCAGAAAACACAACTTGTGCCTGAGAGCATTGTCCAAACATTTCTGGAACTCAATTCTGTATGACAGTGCTGTAAGATCTGGGTTCATATTTTAATACGGGTGTGTATAGTGTGTTTTTGCAAGTATATGTTTGTATCCGTATATGTATATAGACATATATATATATTTATGTATAAGCTTGTATATGTACATATATTTCTCATCAGTGAGGATGAGGACAAAATTAGTATCAGTATTCCTGCACTTTCAATCTGGTTTTATAATACTGGAATATCTTGCAGGAATGGGAAAATATCCCAGTTGTAGGCTGATGATCTGCACATCATCAGGATATTTATTCCTCTGAGTCCAAAAAGACTGGATTATGTCTGTTCCTTATGAATTTACATGCAATTGAGCTTGGTCTGCCAGGTGGGATATTGATCCCAGGGGAATTTATGCTCTGGCTGGCAATGTTCCTGTTTTCAGGGAGCTATTTTACCTGTTATTTCTAGGTAGCATCTCAGTAGCTTTCTGCCAGAGAGGAATCTGATACTGCTATTTTGGTTTGGTATTTTAAGGAATAGTTTTTCATGTAGGAATTTAGACCTTTAATAGTCCTAAGCATATTTCTCAGAAGCTCCTGGCCTTCATTGGCTTTATTGTCATCTCAGCTAGTGGTTTCTGTTCTTGCACATCCATTTTTCATGTGATTGTCTGCCTTTCTAATATCCTCACACGCTCAGAGATGCTGTCACCAGAGTATCTCCAGGCTGTGGTCTAACAGTGGCAGTTCAACCACGGTGAAAGGCCGGGGACATATCCAAGTCACCAGCTTGTTTCTGTGTGCAGAGAAGGAAAACAGGCAGAACATATGAGAAGAACTCTGCCTTCAGGCAGTCTCTTTAATTTTTTTGTTCTTCCCCAAGCAGAGACACAGCTCTCTGCCAGAATCACTGAAATCAGCCTAGAAGGGCAGCACAGACCCCTGCTCTGACCTGGACAACACTGTCTATGGATTTAGGTTGTATGTGGCTTTGCCCAAAATTTTTCTGCAAAAGCAAGACTTTCTGCAGGTCAGGTTATTCAGAACTGAAAATGGGAGAGCAAAGTGGTGGCTATGGCTTTGCAACAGCCTTTCTGCAGGATTTCAGCTGTGATTTGCTGTGATTCATTACAAGTTATCCCTTGTCGTGGCTTAAAAATTCGCATGCAAGAAGACCCTAGAGTCTGAGTCTTTACATAGACTCTGCAGTCTGCCTTTGGATTTAAGGCATATAAGGAGAATATCAGAGTGAATTTGCATTCTTTTGAACATTTTTTTTTTATGTAGTTCCTTCCTATTCCTTTCCTTGCCCTTAGCTTCAGATGAGACAGCCAAGCTGCCTGAAAGATCCAGATAATTAATTCCTATTAATTAAAGAAATGGAACATCCATGCTTATCTTTGGGAGGTATCTACAGTGTGAATAATCAGTTTGGTTTACTGCTTCAGAGTTGAATAAGCCCCTACCTGTCACTGAAATGTGCAATTTTTGGAAGACCAGAGGGGAGAGTGAGCATGAATTTCTTACTGAACAACTTCACTGAAGGTCATTTTAAACAGTAGATACAGCATCTCCATAAGAAATATCTTGGAAGTTCTTATTTTTGCTTTCTCTCCCTTCACTTTGTTTCCCTTTTTTTTGGCTAAGACTCTCAAAGGCCTTTATATATGACAGCTTTTTTCAGTGTCATGCCGTCAACTCCCACAGCTTGTGCCCACAGGTTGTGCACACAGCTTTTGCCCATGTCAATCCTATGTGCAGGTCTTGAAAAATCATCAAATAGAAGTCTAATCTCTGTGTTCTTTCACTCCTGGAAAAAACCAAACTCCTCAAGAAGCAAGACTTTAAGCGTCCAGAAATATCAGCAGCTCAAGAAGGAAACCTCTATTTCTCAAAGTATTAAATTAGGAGTAATTCTGTGTGTCCTAAACTGTCCATTGCAACTCTCATATTATGTGGGAGGTTAATTTGGTTTTATTCTGGTATTTGGTGGTGGTTTTTTGTGTTTTGTTTGTTTGTAATGTTACATGTCCTGAAAACAGAATTCTCTGAAAGTGCCTATTATTTCCTAAAGCTACCAAACTGTGTAGACTGTAAATGCAGATTTTTCTCACATGGTATGATGAGGCTGACTATTGCTGTGCTGTGGGGGAGCACTAATATCTTCATCTATCTAAAATTTTATCTCTTGTTACCAGCCAATAACAGGAGCTTATCAGGAACTTTTTAGTGAAACCAAATTTAGACCAAAAAAAAAAAGGTGATTTTTAGCATATGCAATCCAACACTTTGCATTATGGTAGTCATCTGTAGCTGCTTGGTGAAATGGATAACTTTCTTTTGACAGCCAACTTCTGGTAATAAATGTGGAGGAGAGGGTATCACTTTATCTGAACATGTCTGTTTTAAGCAAGTTTGACAGGAATGAGAAAAACAATTAAAGAAAGCAAAAGAAGCATATCTTGTGTTAAGTTTTGGGCAATTCTCTTGTGAATGTGACACATAATTAGCAGCTTCTAAAGAGGCTCATGGTATGTGAAATTGCTGTTGGTTCTGTGCCACCAGAATAATGTGTCACTTGGGTGGAAAATTGAGGCTTTCAGACTCAGTTCAAATTAACCTCAACTGTCCACAGAAATCTGACCCAAAAAAATGCAGACTGGAATGTGCAGTCATGAGGCTGCTACAATCCCTTGGCTTCTGGTTACCCCTTAAGGCTTGTCACTTGAAAACCTGTGCTAGCAGTGAAAGGATGTCTGATTTCATATCACTCTCACACAAACAGATACAATTTCACTTGAACCATTTAAGGCACTGCCCCTTCCACTCCAGATTTTGTGGAGTTTTTTGTACTTGATTTTCAGGGCTATTTCGTGGTGTAGGCGAAGGAAGCTTGGCACTGCTGATTTCAGAAACGGTATATGTATGATGGCATTTCTTGAGACTGGGAGGAGCTCCAGAGATGAATTTTCATCTGCATTCTCATACATGTTTGAGGCTATTGGTCAATTTGGGAGTGCTTTCTAGCTTGCATGGGTTTTATGTTGTTTTGAGAACACTGATTTCTAAAATGAAGTGATATGTTTAGTGGAAACATTTTTGTTAGCAGTAATTTCACTTTCAAAATAACATGTAAGTTTTCCTTCCCAGAAGTTTATGTTCAAATAATTTATTTTTAAATCAATTAAATGGGTTTTTTTTGGTGATGTCTTTTCCATCATATTAAAAAGGCAAACAATATAATAACAAAAGCCAATATATGCATTTATTCCAGAGGCTGTATTAAAAGTGACAATCATTTATGACAGATGTCTAAGGAGGGTGATGGCAGGGAAAGACTAAATTTAATTAAAAGGCAATATTATACACTGCCTGAGGGGTGACTTTAGCATGACATGTCACTAACAGGAGTAAAGCCCCCCAAAAATCAAAATATCAGAACTTTTCTTAAAAGAGACACTGTATGTACAGATATGTGTGTGTGTTTCTATCCATGTGTAGGTTTTCAGTTAAGGGAATGAAACAGTGATAACAAGAAAATTGAGGAAATTGAAACATTAGAGTTCTCTTTTGACTACCTAGTACATTTTTCTAAAGTATTAAAGGTAGTTTAGAAAATCAGTATCAACCAGAAAAATGCTGCTTCCTTTCTTAAATATAGAAGTGAAATATAGAACCTGCTAATGGTTTTATTTCCAAATATATGCATTTTCAAGAAAAACACTATGCTGTCAGGACTTTGCACTTGGGTCTTTTTCTGTGAAGCTTTAATCCTTTCAAGAAATGTCTCATGTCAAAATTTTTCCAAACCCTATAGGAAGTCTTGGCCTTTAATGTTAAACTTTTCTCTTTAAAGACGGGGTTTAGTATTAAGACCAGGCTGTCTGAATAAAGGTGGTCCACTAATTTTAACTCCTCTAATTTAAACCAACAGCTTTGTTAAATTAATGCAAACTTTTTCCTGAGAACATGCAGAAGAATTACAACTGATTTAATTATGCAGATAAAATCTGTAGTGCTTCTGCTAAAGGTGCCTTTAAATTGGATTTATTTTCCTGTTTCTCAAACTTCCTACTCAAAGTCTGGATGCCGTTTCCACCTTGAAACCTAAACCGAAGTTTGTAGGTTGCTGTTTGCATGCTCGAGAGGATCACTTGCAGTTTCTCTCAACTCTAACATTTCATACAGAGTGTAGCTGAAAAGAGAAAGAGGTAGAGGATTCCTGACATATGATGTGATTATATGTGATCCATGCTGACCAGACCACTTCTTAACCAGCAGTGACTACCTGCTTGGTATTTTCATCATCCTTATTTCTTTCCCCCCCCCTTATTAAATTTGTTTTATTTATTTATTTATTTATTCATTGAAGATCTGCCAAGCTTGTGTAAGTAGCCAAAAAAAAGAAAGCCCTTTTCTGTCCTCTGTGGACTGTGGCAGCTTGATTCCAGGGAGGAAAATCAAAATTTCTTTGGAAAAGACAGAAAAAGGAAGATCAAACACAAAAAAGAGATGTCACAGAGTGGAAGTGTGGAGGCTGTTTGGATTATGTTCAAAGTCTGGGTACCATGCTGTCTGGATATGTCTAGAGCTGGCTGTTCTGAGTCTTGGAAGTTCTGGTAAAACCTAAATTTTTATGAAAACATGGACTTCGACCCAAAATTCCAGCCCAGTTTAAATTTTGAAACAACTAAGGCAAACATACCTGTGTGATCCCCATACAAACTTCTTTGACCCCTCAGCCCTGGCTTTGCTTTGTTTCTCCCTCAGTCTAGTATGACAATCCTGTTGTTGCCAGTGCCAGCAGAGCTTGGGTCCTTCCAGGGACTTTCTGGGCAGCCTTTCCTCACCACTGCAGTGTGGGATTATTGTTGGAATCGATGGGAATTAGCAGTGGGCTGCTCATGTGCAAACCCATGAGGTGGTGGAAATGATGCCGTGAAAACATATCAAGATCTTCTCTCCTGTAAACCTGCAGAGACCCAAGAGTATATGACTGCAAGTAATAAAAGCTTTACTGCCAGGTTTTTTCCCTAATTACCACAGAGTAGTGAAGCTGGGCCTTAACTCATTAGTATTCATATAAAAATTTCAGATGCAGTGTCTGCCATTATTAAAACCTGATGCCCAGGTTGTTGTTCATTAATCCTTGAGACTGCGGTGTTCTGGGGCTTCATTTTTTAAGACTATTTATGAAGCATCACAATGTTGTCAATGTATTAATTGGCTCATGCAAGAATAGGCTCCAAAGATTAATAACTTCATGGTAAATGTAGTTCTGGGTGGAGAGTTATTGCAATATTCTAATTCTAATTACCAAAGTTAATTATAGTTTTAGCTTCCCAAGCAGTGTAGGAAACTATATAAAACACAGTTTCCTGCATGAGTCAGTTCTTAGAAAGCTCAGCTGAGGAAATAAGGTGCCTTGGGGTCTATAATGCTCTAGGAGCTGTTACAGAGAAAACACAGAAATTAGGAAATGGGGTTACGAAATAGCCATAACATGGCAAAAGGCTAGGGAAAAACATTATGATTTTCTGGCTTTATTATCTGAATTTATTATTTGAATTATTTGAATAAAATACTCAGCTTCCTTCCCGCTTAGTGATGATTGTAATCTCCAATTTATGATGCTGATTATTCTTTCTCTGAGAGGTGGTTGTATGACACTGCTGCCTGGTATGCTTCTTTTTTTCTATCCTGTTGTCATAGGTAAGCTACAGCCTATGCAAGAACACATCCTCCACAGTTTTCTGTGCTGTTCATGTACTTAGGTGATATTTATTGGTTTCTGATGCTTTCAGGTCTCTGTGTAATACTTTGTGATGTTCTCTGGACCATTACAATTCAAAGTCACGATTTTACTTCTCTAAGGGAGAATTGCTTCTGAGCATGTTTCCATCAGAAATGGTTTCAGCTTTTGGCTACTTCCACATTATTAGTCAGTAAACATATTGTGAGGGCTGGATGCTTCCCCACATCCACAGTTATTAAATGAATGGAATCATTCTGATGTTGTTGAAAGCCACACCTGCAGGGAAATCCTTATCTCATGAGCATTTTGCATATATAAATGACACCTTTCTCTCTCTGAGTTTGTGCCTTTCTCTGGAGACAGAAGAGAAATTGCTTTTTGGTGATGAAATCGAGTTTTTCAGTTTCTTTCAGAAGATTGTTCTTTTTATGGTCATACAGCTCAGATTAAATCACACTTGACAATATCTCCAGGACCTTTCTGGTACAACTCTGTCCCATTTCACAGAAGTAATTGCTACAACACTTAGCCATGCAATTGTTTCTCTCTTTGTGAGTTAAAGTGCTTGAGCTGTGATTTAATTTTCTCCCACCACGCTTGCGGTTTGGGACTGGGATTATCACTGTGTTTGCAGAAGTATCCAGTCCCAGCGAATGGGGAAGAAACAAATGGAAGCCAAACCTTTTCTCTCTCCACTGGGTTTTCATTATGTAAGCACCACCAATCTGCACAACACACAGAAACTGTTTGAAACTTGTGTGACACTGGTTTGCAAAGTTGACACTGAAGGCAAGGCTACATCTAAGAGGTTTCACAAAGTTCCAAATTACACATCATAGAAAACAGTGAGAAACCTCTGAGAAACTGATGGTACAGTATGTAAACTGGTTTAGTGGAAGCATACAACATAAGAATGCCTATCAGTTTTATTATCTTACCTGCCCACTGGATAAGTCTAAGAGGACGTATCAGTGTAAAAATGAATCATAATTTAGACCCAAATTAAATTACATTTGATTTCTCTTTGATTGACTTTCAATCTAAATAATGCTAATATTTGTATGCTCATCATCTGATGTGTCTAATATGTTCAGACAGGTTTTAAAGGCTTTCAGAATTCTGGTTGTTTGCTCCTCTGTTTCAATTTTTCATTGGGCTGAAAAAACTTCATGATCAGCAAATTGACTCTCTTCTGTATTAATCCAATTATTGTATTTCTATTTAAAAAGATTAAGTAAAATTTGGATCAGCTTGTCTTTTGTTTACATAAGGCACCATAAATGAAAGGTGGTTGGAAAGAACTTGTTGACATCCCTACGATCAGATCTGCTGTGCAAAGACCTCTGGTAGATTGACAACTATATATATTACTTATGACATTTTAAATATGCAGCACTGTGGATTTACAAATGTATTCTGTGGAGATGCTTGTCCTTGAGACACTTGGAGATGTCCTTTTGACTGCACTGGTAGCTGAACACATGTTCATTTTGTCTGATACAAAAAAAAAAGGCTTAATGTCTTAAACAGGCATGAATATGCTTGCAGATCTGTTAGATTAGTAAAAGGTTATTGCAAAATCCATGGGTAGTAATTGAAGCTTAGCAAATGCAGGCAGGAAATGAAGCAAATTCTTGCCTTTTTGCTCTCAGAAGGAATTAAACCACTGGAGTTAAACCACTGGACAGGACACTATCCAAGGTAACTCCTTGAGGTTGGGTTCCCTCACCTTGGTGGTTGAGGGTTTGTGCATTCTGGGTTATCTTTCTAAATCCCTAAGACTTCTCAAACCAGTCATGTAGAGTCAATTCCATTTGACATCACAAATCTCTGTTCCGGTGTTGATGGAGCTTTAATCGGTTTACTTGGTTTCTCCCTTAATTTTTTTTACATTTCTGAGATAAAAAAAATTTCCCAATTCCAGTGAAGCTACTGGATCCTGAGCATGAGTATCTGTGTTATATACCACCATAGAAAAGATCAAACCCTGGATTTCTATTTTCATGAAAAACAGTAAAAAAAGTAGCAGGAAAAGAGGAATTTATTGGGTGTTTGCAAAAGGAAGGGAAAAGGAAGGCAGGGATTTGTGCAGTAATGCTGAAACTGCAAGACAGTTCAAACATAGCTGCTAAGCTCTCAGGATATTTTCTCAGTGATTCATGTGAGGCCTCCAGCAATTCTTTTAGAAAGCTGTGAGGAGATCAGGTCTTTGTCTTGGTGTGTGTAGAGGAGCTGGGCTATTCTCTGCCAGGGATCTGTCCTGAAATGACAGTGGTGAGTTTTCATATATACTGACATTTAACAGTAAACTCTTTCAGCAATACCTAAAAGCATAGAAAAATCCATACAGCCACAGCATTTCCAGACAGGAGCAATGCAATGCTGTAAAGATGTACACCTACTTACAAAGAAAAAGGATTTCTTTTCGTTCATGGAAGGCAGCGTCATTATGGCAATAAATCACACCAGATTAGAAATTCTCATACGAGCTCTGGGACCAGAAACTTCAGGGAAGTCAGATAATTTGGAATGCTTGTTAAAATATGTTTTAATTTACTAACCTGCCAGTAGAAAGAGCAAAGTACCTCTGTAGATTTAAGCCCTGACATCTATAGTCTCAATCCTGTAAATATCACTGCACAGAGGTGGGATTGTATTGCATTTGAGCATAAATGAGTTGACTTTTCCTAATTATCTGTTTGGCTTGGCTACTGATGACAGTTTGTGGTGCTTGCTTGACACCCTGACAGGCTCAACTGTTTGCCTGTGATTAGAGATAAACTCTGTGTGCCTGGACAGTATATAGTCCTATGTACTAAATCCATCCCATTTTCTGATCCAGCTGTATCAACTGAAATGGTGTCTTCAGACTATCACTGGGCTTCCTTACAGAGTAACTGGGTCTTACTTTGGCTTTGAAGGAACTGGGGAACAACAGTCCCAAGCTGTCTGAGAGCTCTGCTTTTAGTGCAGCTGGAAAAGCTAAACAGATTACTTTAGTAATTAGGCCAATACAAAGCCTTCAGAGGAATGAAAACTGTTTGTTCTGTTCAATAACTATGAGCTCAGAATAAGACCAGATGTATGAAATTCCCTGTTCAGCTCTCATAACAACATAATAAGTTAGGATTATGAATTCCCCTCTTCTAATCATATTACAAGGGTGACATTTATAAGTCGCCAAGAGATGAAATGCATAGTTCTGCAAGATCAATTAATTTTCACCAGTGTTGCTTTGGCTGTGGAATTTTATGACCCAAGTATTCCAGACGGGAAATTTTTTCCTTTGTCTCCTGAAAAAATTATACAGTATGACAGGCAACACCTGTAGGTACTGGGTATTGACTGGATGTTACCAGCATTTGGGGAATAAGCCTTAAAAAGGGCTTTGAAACCCCCAGTGCTTTCTCGTGCACTTACTAATTCCATCTGTTGAGTGAGCATAACCACAAGCTTCTTACTAAAACTGCTCATCTTTTGTCAAAGCTTAAAGAACAAACATTCAAATACCCCAGCAGAGAGGAGATCTCTCTGGTCCTAATCCTCTTATAGATCACTCATGAATCTGTGGGAAGGACTTAAAGGGCTACAGTCACTTTGTTGTTTTCTCCCTCACTTTTGCTTTTGTTTTGGCTGTAACCATGGATTGTAGAATTTGATAGAGAACTGCTGGAAAAGTACCTAAGACAAGAAACCAGGCCATTCTTATGGGACGGTCATACAAATATGTTTTCCAATTTGAGTGGCTGCTGTGCTCTGTTTTAATTTTTCTTTGGCTTTTTTTTTTCCCTTGCTCCCTCCCTTGCTTCCTCCTCTTCTTTTTTATCCCCTTTCTCCCTTTCTGTCTTTTCTTTCATTTTTCCCCCCTTCTGTCTTCTTGGCAATAACTGGAAATCAAATCATTTTCTTGGAGTCACAGCATGCTTGAGGCTGGCAGGTACTGACCCACCTGTTCAGACACAGTTAGAGCAGGTTGCCCATGCAGTTTGCATCCTGTTTTAATACTCAGTGATTCTCTCAGTGAAAGAAATATGGTTTTTCTGCAGAATTTCTTGTACTTTCATTTGTGGCCATTGACCCTCGTCCTGTCCCTAGATGACACTGAGAAACATCTCACTCCATCTTCCTTAATATTGTCCATCAGGTATCTGCACACTTGGATGAGATCCCCCATCTCTCCATCATCTTTTAGGCTCTAAAATGCATTCTCTGCTCAGGCATGCTAGAACAGAAGCACTGATGGGATGGTTATTTT
Organism: Aleadryas rufinucha; assembly: GCA_013397815.1. Classification (NCBI taxonomy): domain Eukaryota; kingdom Metazoa; phylum Chordata; class Aves; order Passeriformes; genus Aleadryas; species Aleadryas rufinucha. The sequence goes on from VZTH01012702.1 coordinate 94,819, forward strand.
GCCATAACCAGCAGCCTCAATGATGTCGTCTTCCTGAATAGTAACGAATCATTAACCACCCTCAGCTGGGTCGTATGCCCTAATGAAAGCAGTACTAAATGGCTCACAAATGTGGAGCTTGGACAGGCACCATTGACCTAGGTAAATAAGGTACTGTGCAGAAACCCTCTGGGCCCACATAATTACTGCAATTTCTCCTTAAATGATAGACCAAGTATCATGGTCCCAGAGCTGTTATTCTTATTAATGACCTCAATCTCTTTGGTTTTTTTTCCCTTCCTGTTTATGAAATAGTTCCAGTTTTTTTAGCTGCATACTTCTTAGGAACCATTGCACTGTATTGTGTGATTTGAAAAATAATATTGGACATGGAGGCAATTCTTTAAAAACAGCTTCAAACTAACTTGAGGATTTTTTTTCATTTTTTATCTGAAATAAATGAAGGGGGAGAGAAAACTAAGAATTATTTTTTGTAAAGAAATAGGCACCATCTTCCAGCATGCATATCTCTGGAGGCTAATTCTTTAATTTTGTAGGCCCAGACTTTAGCAACATAGCTACATGAATTTTTAACTTTTAGGCACGTACATTTGTAATATGTTGACGTGTATATTGCACCAGATGATTTAAGATGACATGTAAGCACTGTGCTTACATGAGCAGGGACTTAAATTTGCAGTCTGGTGCAAGTCGGTCTGATCTGAGTTTATTTTTGGCAAGTATGAAGGTACTTTCTGGTACAGTTAAAGTGAAAGTGAAATGATAAGTAAGCATCAGCGATGAGTATGATTCAAGTCAATGTGGGGTTAGAAGGCACAGGCCTTTCAAAAAATCCCATTGCTTTAATTCAATATATTGTTTGCAGAAAGCTCTTACAGACTGCACATCCTTTTCTGCAAATTCTTGAACAATAATCTATCAAAAGTTCTACTCTGAGTTCAGCCAGTTCCTCTGCTGCCAAATACAGCTGTGCTTGGGTTTTGTCTCTGAAACAGCAACCATCTGGTAAACAGCAGCTGTTTACCTGCTACCCATATGTGTTTCCCAAGCAATTGACAATTACAGTAAAAAATATATCCTTAGGGCTGAGAGCCAACAGATACTCAGCCACAAGCATCCTTCTTGTCAGAACCTGGGGTTTGGATCTGGTTTTGTCCCTATTAAATTGCCTCACAGTTAAGACAATGTTGGGCATCTTCCAGTGTATGCTTCATTTTTTTAGTATGCTAAGCACTTACTAATAGAGGTAAAACTTGCAGGTTCTGGCTTCCATCAGCACTTTTGCCAACTCAGGCTGATTAGAAAAATAAAAAATCATGAGACTGATGTTAAAGTCAAACAATTTAATTTGCCTGCTGATTCTGGAAACTAAATGCATCCATGATCGTGGGGCCTTCTCTACAAATGCAAGTACTGGGAATGTGTTTTATCCTTTTTTTTTCCAATGACAGGCAAAGTAATAATTTTGTGGGTTTGGGACATGTGGTTTTCAGATGGATGAGGGGAAAAAAATTAAATCTTGCACAGCTTTTCAAGTGTTTTTAAGATGGTGATGTTTTGAAACTATTGTAGTTATTCAGTTTCTATGTAAGCAATGCACTAAGATAAGAAAGCATCTGTCTTCACTTCCCTGAGGGCACTGCAGCACTTGGAAAATAAAATTCTGTTCCCCCACATATGGCTAAGGATGTTGCATTTTGAAAACTTTATTCCAAGTGATTATATAAACTTTGGATATCTGGTAATTCTGGTTTCCATGTAACACAGAAAAATAAACTGTTGTCACAACCAAAATTGCCCAGATGTAAACTACGCAAAGAGGCACAAGAGCAAATCCCTGGTTTTCCAGGTTTCTTTTGCCTATTTTTATTGACCATTGAATGTCTAGATCCTGCTGGCCTGCCTCCATGCTCATATTGAGACCTGCACATAAGTTTCATGGCCTTTAGTGACGAGATACTGTCAAACTGCTTCAACCTGAAATGGAGATGAGAGTCGTGTTGCCTATCTGTACTGAGGTTATTTGTTGTGCTAGGGTAGTGTCTGCTTTATTACCAAGGACCACATAATCTGGGAGGTCAGATGACATCACTGAAAATTTATAACAAAGCAGTTAAAACATCATTTCATGCATCAGCACATCAGTTGCAAAGAAATATATGTATTAATACAAAATAGTTGTTACTTTATTCTAGTTTTGTTGCAAAGTCAAAATGATTCCTACAGAAGCTTGCAATAATGCAGGTGAAGTATCTGAAGACCTCCTGAAACTCTCTCCTGTTTGTAGTGGATGCTTCAAAGGATATGGAATGGAACAGCAGGGGCAAAGGTATATTTTGTAGACTGTTGTGATAAAAAAGGAGACAGCAAGACCAATGAATGCTGCTGAAAGAAAGGAGATCTGTGCAATGAAACTGACTGAAGAAGTCTGAATTTTATGTGGCATGTATGGGAAAAGCGATGACATATTTCATTGTTTTGGTTCTTGGTTTGGTGTTTTTTTTGCTGTTATTTTGTTGGTTTGGTTTGGGTTTTTTGTTTCTTTTTCTGGTGCTGTGGTAAGGGAAACCAGACAGATAAAATGTTGGAAAGAAGATGAGAGAAGGCAAAATCTATGTTTACTGACAATTAGCAGTAGGGCTGAGACTTGTACAGAAAGACTATGAGAATATTACAGCTTTGTGGGGTGAGGAAAATAATGTACTAGATTTAGAAGCATGAAGAAATAGAGAGCACGTATAAGGACATGAGTTATTGACACGATTTTATTTCTTCATAAGAAGCAGGTCCTCAATCTTAATAATATTTTTAATTTAATTTAATTTAATTTTCAACTCACCAAATTTTCTATGATTAGGTGGGAAATGTAAAGTTAAACTAGAGTATGTTTGGGGAATTAATCATTTTGCTTTTAGTACTACTACTAATTGGGTAAAGTAAACTGCTCACATAAACACAGGGCTGGCCATTAGGCACACAGTTTGGAAGCCATAAATACGTGAAAGCTAAAGCTCACCTTGATTTCAGGGGTTTATAAATTTGGCACAGAAAGACAGAAAAGAAATGCAAGACAAGTGGCACTGAGGCTTATCATTCATGTATCTATCTACTCTACACTCAGATTTCTTGATTGATAGGAAAATGCAGATGAGAAAAGAGTAAAAAGCTGATATATCATGCTTATAAAACTAAAGCATTGACATATTTTTGAGTGTGAACATCCTTAAAGTGGAATAAGATTAGGAATCTAAATTGATTGTACATAGTAATGCTTTCTTAATTTAATACTCAGGGATTGAAAGTTGGTGTCCATGTAGTGTTGGGACTTCTTAATTTTCATGCTGCTAAATTTTGTTGGAGTACCTGATCTCTATTATAATGAGCCACTGCAATTACATGGAGAGCAAAAAACAGGGTCTAAAATTACACTAGGTTTGCTTTACAGCCCAGTGAATCAAAACAACTTGGAAGCATTTCAGTGTGAATGGAAAAGTTGTCACGGACAAGTATTCAGCTGAGGAAGATAAATCAGCTACACATGGAGCTGAAGAGCAACCTCCATTTCCTGCATCTCCTCAGGATCCTCTCCACAGAAAGACACAATGCAATAATCCTCCTGTCCCCTTGGGACTGGTGTCCACACGGCTGTGGTTCAGACAGGACTGCTCTTGGCACATGCTGGTGGTGTGCAACTGATCCTCTTCTGTCCTGACTGCAGCAATAACAAGGTTTTCCACCTCGCAGTGCACAAACAGCAAATGTCTCTTGGACAAAGATAAAAGGGAGACGTATCCTGAGTGTTTTCCAATAGCAATCTGTGGTTCCCAAATAATTTCCCGTTGCTTTTAATTGTAAAGAAATTGAATGTTTATTCTCCTTGAAGCCTTATGATTCTCATATCAGCCTTAAAACCAACCTTCTAGAAATACAAATGGAAAGTCTTAAAAGGCTTCACTTGCTGTTTAGTCTTCAGGGCCTTGGTTGCTCTGAGAAGGTTGCTAATGGCCATCAGACAGGGGTGTTATGTCTGCATCAGTAAAGACACTTTTTGAAAACTCAGCACGAAACCTATCTGTTTGAAAATACTTATGAACATACAGCCACGTATTCTTGCATAGACCACTGCAAGAAAAGTGAATGGTAGAAATGATTTTTTGCTACAAACCACTAAAGTACAGAGGCATTTATCAGGGTAGAAATCAACTGCAAGCAAACAGCCAGATCTTGGTATTAATTCAGTGACTTGTTCTTCACAATGTAGCCAAAGCTAAATTAAAAAGATATTTCAACATAGTCAGAATCACATTTTAGGGATTTTATGATAATGAGGAGGGTCCTTAGTTGGCAACTTTGTCTAATTTAAAAACCTTAATTTCAACTCTAGAGGTAAAAATTAATTTGCATATTTCCCTTCTCCTTTAGACCCATTTGCAAAACATGAAGCACTGCAGTGCCTCTAAATCACAGCCTATTTTTTTTTATTACTGCTTTCTGAAATGAGACTGGAAGTAATAGAGCTGGCAGAGCTTCCAAGCAGTGCTATGCCATTGCTGTTCACTGCATCCACATAAATTACTGGTGGCTGTGAGGCAGCACAAATGGAACTACAGTTGCGACCCAATAAAGACGAGGTACAGAAATTCTTGAAATAAGTACATAGGGATTTGGCTGGCCAAGTTCCTTAGGACTCAAACCCTTCAAGTGGAAGCATCATTTCCACTTCTTCCCAGTTATTACAACCTCCCATGAACATCTGTTAGAGCCTGGTTGAGACTGGATTAGCTGCATCTCTGCAGGACTATTGTCTTTATTCAGCACCTATGGAGATCATGATAACTTCTCTTTTGCTGCAGTAGCTTAAGCTAAGACCTTGAAGCTTACTGTCTCCTAAAATTTGCCTATATTTAAAATAAATTTTTATTTTAGAAAAAGTACACAAAAGTAACTTTATTACTAAAATTTTAAGTAAGAACATTTTCTTTTAATCTGTGCAAAGAAAACGGAACTTTCTTTTCTGAGTTTATTTTTACACCTGTAGGAATGCTAGACCTGGAAGCTTTTCTTAACCTGACGCAGGTCCCTGTCTGTGCTATATCACAGCTGTGTAAGTAGATGTGTGGGCACAAAGTTCTCATCCTGACCCAAACTTGCTGCCTTGACCTTTTACTGCCTTTTTACTGGTCTGTGCCTGACCCTGGTCTCTCTCACTGGCTCTGAGCCTGACCTAGGATTGCCAGTCTTCATCCTGACTCGTCACTGCTCATGTCAGACAAAACAGGGCTCCTGGCTCTCCTGCCCTCATGGGGCTGCCAGCCCCTTGCCTGACACCTCTCTGCAGGGCCAGGGAGAGAAGCCTTCTTAAAGTGGGGCCAGGAGCCAAGGGAGAAATTCTGAAGCTGAAAAAGGTATGTACATTTTGCCTAAAAATGTGTAGGGCTCCTTCACTTTCAACTCTTACCCTTTGGGATAATTTTATTTGCCAAGAAATTGTGTTGGTATTAGACTGAAGTGGCTCAGAAATGGAATAAGCTGTATTTATGACAAAATGCTTCAACTATATCTACCTCGTATTAAATTAACTTTGTCTGTTGAGAGCAAAATGCTATCTTATTTGGGTTGTGGTGTTTTGGAGTTTTTCTGCCTTCTTCTGGCTTGGTTTGGTTTGGTTTTTGACTACGGAAAATTCTGTAGAAAGCAGTGAGTTGTAACTGACATTTCTACAGACACAACTGAACACAAAAATGCTATATAAATATTAACACTTACTAGTTTTCCACAGCTGAAGAAGACTTTGGACAGGCAAAGGTCAAGCTAGAAAATGATCCATGCATTTTTAATCCATATGTTTTTGTTCCCTGTATCTAAACCACTGCTTGTGATAGTTTTATTCACAAAAGTGCTTGAACATTGGAACACCAAGCTCCACTACAATCCTAATGAGTTCAAGTGAGGCTTAATGGTGCAAGACAACACAATCTAAGGAGATGTATTCTCATCTTTATTTTTTGGTGGTGTTCAGGAAAGGCTGTAAAAACACTCTCAGACAAAGATGCTTCAGACCTACATGTTCTCATGATGAGGAAAGATTGTGAAAACTTGAGTTTATTCTTTCTTTGGTTGGCAAAGCTGAGAGAAAATTTCTGAAAATTTGTCCCACATTCATAAGTTCTACAGTTCTCTGAAGTGTACGTTGGTGGATATGTATTTTGACTAGGAGGCACAACTTAACACCCACTGATTTGACAGGGATTTGTGACAGCTTCAGTCATCACAGCTACTCCTCTTCCCTGAAAGTGGCTGATGAGTTTCGTAAGGAAATCATGTCTCTCTGCCCACTTAGAGGTCTGAGTGCTGTAATTCTGAGTAAGGCATCATTACCCTTTCCACACTTTTAAATTTTTCCTGGTCTCTGTAAGCAACTCAGAATTCCGTCTCAAACAGCCATATAATAATGGACATCTGCTTTAGTACTGGAAATTTGTCCAATGCCCTTCTGAAATCGATGAACTTAATTCACTGCTAAATCCCTCATTATGTTCACATTTCCTGTGCCTTTTATGTCTCTGTTTTGACACTTTAATTTTGATACCTACAGTACCTTAACCTTTTAGAGTCCACTGCTAGACTTTCAAATAATGTGTTCAAACAACATTTTTGCTCTCTTTTCACTGAATATTCTTGAACTTCAGCTCTTCTGCAGCCTCATATGTCTGTTCAGTCTCTCTTTCACACTGTTATCCTCCAAGGCCAGTCTTCCAGTCTGTGTCTCTGGCAAAAATGCAGCTCTTTTGCATTCCATAAATTGTCACTGGAATACTTTGCTTATTCCTTGCCATTACTATGCTTTGAGCTTTTTTCAGATAGCTCCCTCCCTTACGTGCTGTAAGGTGCTATCCATGATTACTCATGCCTGAGCTTAATTTTCTCCTTCAATTAAAACCATTAAATTGGTCAGTCAGGAAATCTATGAATTACTTATCCTAAACTCCAGCCAAGCTAGGAAGGACTCTGAATGTCAGTCAGTCAGAAAATATGTTAACTCCTGAATGTGCTGGAAGTGTAACTTGCAAAGTTAGTAGTTACGTCACATGCCATCACCGCCTTTAGAATGAGCATTAAAATTAACCATACCTGAAAAGCTGACTGTGAGTTTGGATAATATAGCATTTTTTTGATGCCAAGGCCTGTACAACACTTGTGTTTCAGTGTCTGTAAACTCACAGATGAGAGAAAGAGTTTGCCTTCTCTCTGGAGAAAGCTCATGCTGATACTCTGAAAAACAGATTAATACATAAAGGAGCTTGTGAAAAAGATGGAGGAAAATACGAGGAGAAGCAGAAAAGCCTGTTCTGGAAGAGAAGGATGTTGAGCAATTTGGGTCTCACTGAAGACAGACATCAAAGCACTGGAGAATGAGAGCTGGGCCCTTGAGAGATTCAGTCACTGAAGTTTGAATCGAAGGGAATAGAACTTTGTACTGAAATACTCTGTATTTCAATAGGGTTCCACAGAATGAAATTATGATGGCATTTGCTTCAAATTTTCTTTGAGTTTCTTATCAGAGACTGACATAAAACATTTAAAAATGACACCAGCTGGGTGGGAGTGATGAAACAGTTTCTTGTTTACTCTTAAATGGCACCTCTCAGAGCCAGCGAACTCTTGAGTTTGCTATATGTGGGGGACGAGCCAACGAAAATGTATCCTGGCCTGACACCCCCCACTCCTTGAGGCCCAGCCCTTTGTCCATTAAGAAGATGCAAAGGCATCTGAAATGAGTATTTCACTGAATTTGAGGGGGATTTTTCATGGGTATAACTTGCACAGACTCTATGTTTGTGTGCATGCAAGTGTGAATGCTGGCTTCTTAGGTATGTTAGATTTGTATTCAAATATACTTATAATATTATAGATAATACATATAATATTATATAATACATACATATTAATACATATATATATATAATATTATATAATGGATAAGTAAGTTACTGTCATGCTTATAGCAAACTACATAGAATCTACTGTTAAATTATTTAAATTAGGCTGCAGATTAGGTGCTGTCAAAACCTTTAGGCCTAAAATGTTTGTCAAGTCCAGGGCTAGGTTTGGCAAGGAAGTCCACTCTGAACCTTATGACTCAAAGGGATCCCTTCATCCTTTTTATGCATCCTTAAATATAGGATAAATATAGGATCTCCTTAAAATAAAGGATAAATTCTTACCTTTTTTACATCCTCAACCTCCACCTAAATAACTTTTAGTTGGTTTAAATTTTTAGTCTGATTGATTTTAGATTTTTAGTCCTATTTTTCTCTGTATGCTTTAACCATCCAGTAAGTATTAGAGTGAACCTTGCCAATGGACTTCGTCGTTGTTTTTACTTTTATATTAATCCTTCTTTTGCCAATACCTTTGCTGGTGATTCTTTGAGTGACCTAAACCATTCATTTGCAACAGCTTGTGAAGAATTTTGAGGGTGGATGACAGATACCGAAAGAAAAAGCAGCTTCTCCACTTCCTCTTGGGGAAAAAAAGAGAAAGTAAGTGTGTTTTCACTTACATACAGAACATTTTTCCACATAATTTCTGGTCTTTTATTATGAATGTTACACACAATACACTTAAGTTTTCAGAATGCTACACTGCATAAATAGGCTTTGTTTCAGGAAATTTCATTTCCACAGGAGAGGACATTATTTCCTCAAATGTCACGTGCCTTGTTGCTTCCTGCTGTGTCTTTCTAGGACCAGAAATTGCTGAAATGAACACTGGAAAGAAATGTTTTGGTTTTTTTCCAGGTATTTAGCTTTAACTTATTCATGTGGAGTTTTTTTTATTTTCCTTCTTACTCTAAAGACTGACACTTCACTGCAACTAAAGCAGTGCAAGAGTTCCCTCACTGCTGATGACAAGCTTCACCCATTTTACACAAATACAGTGGTGTATGGAGTCTTTGGGGATGCCTTTTTTTGGTCTTAAAGTCAAGAGCCAAACATGGTTAGAGGGGAAAAAAGGGATTTTACCTTGGTATTTATTTTAAGGATCCTTGGTGCACTCCGTCCAGGTGGAATACGCTGGAATGCACATTCGAATGCACATCAAAATGCACACTGAAATGCACCCCTGTGAGCACCCCTGAAATGCGCACACACAATCGGTTGGGTATGGTAGACCTTACCAATTAGCATATCTATCAAAGATTCCCCAATGAGAGGCTGAGCGAACGCCCCTCTCTCAGGAACTTTTCCCTCCCTGGACAGCCCTATCTTAGTTTACAAAATGTGTTCCAGAAAAGACCTTGGTGTTTGAGGCTTCTGAGATGTTTGGTCTCCTGGCTTAACAGAATATTGGGTCTATGCTGGTTATCAAACCTGAAGAATTAGAAGTATGTGGGCTAAAAGGCCCTTAAGAATACATAAAAGTTATACAAAAGAGTATATAGAGGGGGTATATATAAAAAGCAAAAAAGCATCATGGCATCATTGGGAACCTCTTGCTTTCACAGAACTTTCCTCCTCTGAAACAAGCCTTGCAATGATGTTTTAAGAGTACACAAAACCACCACCAAAGAAACCCCTCCACCTCAGGAAATTAATATTCTTGTTTGTCCAAGAGTAGCACATAAAATGCCTCCAACTTTTCCTCATAGCACTTTCAATGACTTTCACTGTTTAACTGTCTCACAGCTGACAAATCTGGTGTGGACTTGTCTCTGATGATCAGGTTGTCTGCAGCAGAGTACAGAGGATGCTTTTCATTTCCATACATTGTCTCAGAGGGTAAAGAATGGTTCATTTCCAATGTCTGATCTGTGTGCGCATTCTGGAGACTCACCCGAAGATGTAGCAGGATACAAAACTGAACACACAGGAAAGAACTTTCCACTTTAAAACTAAACTATTGAAGGTGACAGATGCATCATAAGGTGTGTAATGCACAGGAAGTGTTAATGGCCAGCCCAGTTGTGTGTAGGGTTTTTGATTATTGGTGTTTCTGTTGGGCTGAGTATGTGTAGGGACAGAGAGATTACACTTCCTGGACTGAGGCTCATGGAGGTAATTTTTGTTGGACTTCATAATGGTTACTGCATCGCTGTAGACATGGATTGCCCGAGGAAATGGCAGTGCATTGCATCAATCACATAACTAAATTTCTCATTGTTTTAGTTCTTCATCTGCTTACTGCCAGATTCCTTTTTTTCTCTGTGGGTGGTATAGACTCGTTTTGAAATAGGTGCAGACAGAGAGATTCCTCAGGCATTTAGCTGATCTGCCATGGCATGGGTCAGGACTACATTCTGTAACAGCTCTATTGCCCTTTCACTAGCCTACTGTCCTTTCTTCAGATATCTCTAATCTGAAAGTATTTGCCCCTGCTTTGAAACTTTTTTCAAGCCTTTCCTGGTTTGACACAGGCATTTTTTCTTTTGATCCTGGCAGTCACGGACAAAATCTCAGTCACAGATGTTAGTACCTCTGTAGATGTGGGCTGTTCCTAACTGGATTCACTGGAACACTGTACTGAGAAACTCATTAATTGTTAGTGTGTGTTAAACAGGCAGGAAGCCTGCTGGCAGAGGATCACCACTTATAAATTCCTTCACAGACTATTAAGAATAAAGGGAAACCTTTGGAACTGGCTTATCAACACTTGTCACAGTGCTAGAATCCTCCTGCTATTTTTTTCCTTTTGTGCAGTCTCATTTGATCCAGCTAGACAGATGTGATGTTATTAGAGACACTCATGTATCAACTGGCAGCCATCCTCCTTTTGATTTTATGTCTGTCAATAAAGTACTGTGGTGTTGCCTGATATAACAATGTCAGAGAAAGAATGTAATCTCTATGTTTAGAGTGATTTTAAAGGACTCTGTCCTTATGTACAAGTCAATACAGTGAGGTATGGAAGATATTCTTCAAACATAGAGCTGACCTATTCTAACATTTTTCCTTGGGAATGCATCTGTGAGATGAATTTTACGTGAAATTTCATTCTAGGAAACGTTCAACATATATTTTCTACAAAGTTCTTTCTTTTTTCATGTCACTATTTTTTAAAGCCTGCTTAGTAGGATGATATATAGATTGCTTATAAATGCTTTCTTGTGTTTTATATGCTTTATAGGGACCACAGAGCTCTGGGGCCAAAAAAAAAAAGGCTTTGATTTCTGCATTGCTCATTCCACATTATCCTTGTCTGTGCAATCCAAAATCATAAATATTGTATGAAACCTGATAGCTTTATTGAAGCAATGTGTTATGCCCCTTCTCTTTCGATTGCATCACATCACTTGGGGAAAGGACTGGCAAATGGCCTCAGTGGTGTTATATTTCAAGGTCTTTATGGGCCCAGAATGGAATGATGCTCTAGACAGCCACAAGCTTTTGTTGTCTCTAAAGTTTATTGGTATTCCACAGTGATGATGTCATTCCCATGCTTCTGGGTTACTCATTCAGCTTATAACTTCTTGTACTCTGAGCTGGCCTTTTTAAGTGTCTCTTTTTCCTGGGGTACAGAAAGAGCACAGACTAACATGCATTAATCTCCCTAGCACTGATCAATTCGTGCATCCCTTGGATTGTTTGATTTCTATGAAATTTCGTATCTCTCAACTCTTGTTGAAACTGAAGAAAAACCAGTGTTCTCTGAATTTGATGCAGTCAAAATGGGGGAAGGAAGAATGAAAAATCAATATGAAAAGTTCTTTTCATTTAACACCTCAGTTGTCTGACAAGATCATTACACTTTCTGTTTTCATTTCTCCCTTAGTCTATTGAATGCTGAATTGTCAATTTATAGCTGGAGAGGTGGTGTATTTATTCTCTTCCTGCATCATATAATTCACAGTGAAATCCATTTCTGAAATAAAAAACTGCTGAGAGTGTGATATGAATGACCGGATTTTACAATTAAAATCCTTCTAAAGAATGAGTTTTAACTTCTATTGCAGCCCTGTGACTGAGAGTGGAAATGCTACTAATTTAATTTCTTGCCAATTCTATGAATTTTAATGGTGTATTATCATGTCAGTCATTTTATATCTGAGTCTAACTAGCAGTTGGACACCATTATTATAATGATTTCCTATAACTGATAAGCTGGAAGTGGGAGAACTTAACAGCTGGATAGAATGCATGGGGCTTGAGAAGAAGTGCTTCTTAAAGAGTTGTTCTCTTCAATCTTTAGATTACAGCCCAGATTCTTTATGGTATGTCTTGAACTAGCCGTGAATCACCAGTCCATCACCACGTCAGTTTCTTCCACTTCATCACTGGAAAAAATTAATTATTTGAGCAGACAGCAATGCTTAAAAATGTTTGGATATTATGCTAGAAAACTGTGCCTAGCCATCCAAAATGGCTTGAAGAGTTAATTTTGCATATTCCAGGTAAAGCAAAAGGTGAATCGGTTCATAATATGCCTCAGTAGAGAGAAAATATTGATGTGTGGGGTTTTTATCTTACAGGAAGAAAACTCTTGTTGTGGTTGTTTCTGGTTTTGATTTTTTTTCAGAGAAGCCCTCAGGTATCCAAGTGTAGTGGCTCCAGTTATGATGGAGACTAATCATTACAGACTCATTTTCCTACCATATGGGCAACTGAAACAGACTAAATGCAGTGATGTTTTCTACTGGTTTATTTTCCTTTGGCTAGACCTTGTGAAACCTGTTGACAGTCTGTCTTTCCTCCTCTCCTTCAGTGGATATAAATAGAGGGGAATTGTATTTTTTCTATTGCCTTTTACTCTTTTACACATAATTTTCACAGGCATTTGTATATTCATTATACACACCTACCTATGCACACATGAATATTTGATCTGTGTTTTGAGTCAGAAGATTAATTTCTAGTAATGATACCTATCAAGAGGACATGTAAGTTAGGATTTAGTTAATGTCATTGTTGGCATCACAAGCTTATTGAAATTGTGAAGAAAAAGAACAGGTTGACATTAAAAAGGATGAACATATGGGGTGCTGAAGGCAGTATAGGCAGTCTGTAATGGAGTCACGGTGTAGAATTTGCAGCCAAGAAAAAACATATCAAAGACTCTGCACCTCATATGAAAAGGTGATGTGTGCCTTAAGAAGCTGGAGAAGTATCTGAATTTTTTTACAAAAATAATGGAAAAAAAGAAAGCTCAAGCAGTGAGAAACCTTTAATGGAAGTGACTGCTGCTCCCGAAATGGCTACATGATTTCACTGAAAAATTCAAGAAGGAACTTATTTTTTGCTGATTCATTTGTTTTCACAGAGTTTAGCTGCCCTATTTCTTTATTGATAGAATATTAAATCTGTCTTGAAGTATTAGATCCATACTATTGTGGCATTTATTAACTTGACTAGAAGAAGGAAAGTAGACTGCATATCTATACCAAGATTTTAGTGATTTCCTGTCTTTTAGTCTCCTCTTACTGTTATGGTGACTAATTACTGAGAACATGCTGCTTTTACTGGGCTCTCTCAAGGCAAGCCAATTACACGGCTCTAATTAAGTGATTTGTTATGCAGACTTAACTTTTCCCATTTCATAAAAAGTGGCTTTATACTGTCTTGAGAAAGAGAAAAGGGGTACTTCTAACATAAGTAGTAAGAAATTTCAAATCTTGATTTTGCCTCCAGGGGAAAAAAAAATCCAGAATATAAAATACTCCACTGATATTTTTCTTCCTGAAGAGAGTAGGATGCTGACAGTATCCTGATGTTCTCTTTTCACATTTTTCACTTAGTAAATTCTAATCTCTCTAAATGGAGGAGCTTACAGGAACACAATGTAGTAAGAGATACTTAAATGAGCTTTAAGCCAAGTGGCATTCTTAAGAATGAGCTATTTGGGCAGTCTTCAAGAAATTACCTATTAATCTCAATTTATTTTCTAGTAGATGGCCTTACCTGCAAAACACAACTACATTTGACATCATGTGCAGGGATCACTCCTGAAAAAAGACTGGGATGTGTAATAGTGTTATTATGCATTGCATTTTCTCCACATTTTGAAAGTCTGGGGAATATTAAAATACAAGGTTTTTTCGGGTTTTTTTACCAGCTTTCAGATCAGTGACAAATATATAGAGATTGTGTATGAAATGATGTTCTCATTGCTGTAAGCAACTTATTCAAATTATTTCTATAATTAACAAGGTTTGAAATAAAATTGTGTTCTTTAGAAATGGATGATATGATAGGATATAGCTACAGCTTCTACACCAACACACATCCCTGTAATGCCTTTATTAACACACGCATTATTTGACTTACATGTTTGCAAGATAGCTGGCCTTGTCTCAAATTATTGCACACTGAGGTTGCAGCATTAAAGACATTAAGAAATTAAGGTACAGGCTCGAATTTACTGTTAAATCTAAGTATTTAATGTGTTAGATCCATTAAAGTGATCCCATACTTATCATATGGACGTAGTTTTTTCTTTTTGGAAAAGATATCATATTGCATAATGTTTTTGAATGCTTCAGAAGTTCAGTTCTTGGTGTACAATTTTTTTTTGAGTATATCTGAAAGATGACTCAAAAATTATTTGTAATGATACTTATTGTTGGTATAAGAAAATCACAATCTGTGTGTCTTTATCCATTCTTCCTTGGAACTGGAGAGAAAAGTAAACAGGTATTCTGGAAAAATAATGGTTTATGCTGGCTGACATATGATCTGTGACATGATCATTGGCACTCACTTTTTAAAATACTCAGGATTTCTTTTCTTTAAAGACGGGTTAGAAACAGCTCATCTGATCAGAAAAACTTGGGAAAGAATGCTTTGATATTTTAATAAGTTCATATAATTTATTTCCATTTGTTCTCTTTTTCCTTTTATACATCATATTCTTTCTTTCCCAAACTAAAAATGTTCTGCTTTTTGAGCTATTTGGTACTAAAGTGGAGGTATTTCACCATCCAGATAAAGATCTATAAATACGTGCTATAACTAGTGATAGTATTTACCAGGCACTGATCATCATTTTTCCTGATGTAAAACATAATCAAAATGTTTTAACAGCCCAGTCAGTTTTTTAATGTAATGTTACATTGACCCACCAAATAAAAAATTTGATGAATGATGATATCTAAATTCAATGGGCATCCATAAAAATGGAAGTGGTTTTAGGAAAAGAGAGGAGAGAGAAAAATGTATCTAAAAAAAATTGGAATTATGAGGAAAACTGCAATAGAAATATAGGCTGTAAATGATAATGTTTTTAATATTACGCTAAACTGGCATCTTCTCTACAGACACCTCAAGGGTAGTTCTGCCTGAACTCTGCATTTATGGAAGCAGTTGGATCTCATCACTTCATTATGTTTAGAGACGTGAAAACTAAATTAATTTTTTTGTCAGTTTTTTGGAAGTTTTTGTTTGGGAAAAATCTTTAAACCTTGCTACCCTTTAAAGAAGGTCTCCTTCACACCTCTAGCGTTCAGATGGTTTTAGAGAAATCATATTGAACAAGTGCTAAATTTCATCATATATTGTGCTAGTGAATGCTTCTAGGTAATGGAGTGAAAAGCCTGATGCTACACCCCTGTGAAGCTTTGAAATCCCTCTCTTTGCAGTGCATGATATTTGAACCTTTCTGTCTTTTTGATTTAATTGTCCAAACATAGTGCTTGGATACCTAACCTTAAGCATTTAATATCAAATGGGGCCAATGTAGAACCATTCTTACCGTCACTTTTCATTCTCACCTAGCTCAGCACATGCATTGAGATGTTTAGAAATAACAAATTAAGTAAACTTTATATTTTTCAAAAGGAATCAAAACTCTGATATTATGACCCCCTCCACAAAAGGAATCAATTTTTTTGCAAATGAGCATGATCCAAAGACAGCTTCCCTTGCTAATTTATATTGCTTTAAATTATTATGTAATATGGTTGTAGATGTTGAATTTTCTCTGGCGTTGGATGAAAAAAAAGACCTTTTTTCTTAGAGTATTCCTTCAGAGAGGTTTTGTTTCAGCCATTGGAACAAAACTAGTACTTCTTATGTAGAGAAGGATGAATTTCTCTGAAATGACACTTCTCTGCTGGGAAATCTGAAATAAGGTCCTTGATGAACTGCTCATCTTCCCACACATGTGCTCTGGTGCAAGAAAGGCTGGTGGCATTTGCAGCAATCTATCTGTGTTTGCATGCTAATTCTGTTGAGTTCTTTTACCATCTGTTTCTTGCAAGAAATCAGGCTGACTGGTCCTGGGGTTTTTTCCACACTTGCTAGAACAGTAAATCTTGGCACTGCAAATGCTTTTGTTCTCTGGTAGCTTTCCATTTCACATGGCTACACCCATGACCTGCAAGTCACAGCGTGTGGGCCAGCACAGCAGTCATGACCATCAGCTTGCTGCTTTAATTATAGTAACTTTTATCTCATCTCTTGGAATGAGGATGTTAGGGGATCATGCACGGGGTTCAGCCAACTAGCTGAACAAAACTAAGATGCTTTTACCTTATATGATAGTATAATTTTTAATTCTTAGAAAGTGTAACTTGAAAGAACCACAGTGCATATGTACAGTGACTATTCTGCCTGAAGTATCTACAGAAATGGCAATGTAAATGTCAGATGACTTTTTACTTACTATAACAAACGGCTTTAACAAGTGTGTTTGTGTGTTTTGAGGCTAATGTTTTTCTTTAATTTTGTGCTGTGAGGGAATGAAACCAAAGAAATTGGTCTCAATGTCCCTTCTGGGACTGCAGCGATCCCTACACCTCAAACCCTAGACAAGCGTATCTTTACCCTTACTAATTAGACCAGTCTTGGATTTATGCCTCACTTACAAACTATATGAAAACTATGAAGCAAAGATTTGGGGATGCTAGATGTAAGTAACAGCCTTGTTCTAGTGACTACATCTAGATGAACTTTGCAAACTTGCAGAATTATTCAAGAGAACTTAAAGAATGAAACAGATGTTGTGTCTCCTATCTCCTCCCACAAAATCCCTGATGTTTCTGGTAGTTCAGTGTCTCTGCTTTATGGTAAGGACAAGAGAGTGCCTAATCAATAGCACATTGCTGTGGCATTTTTCCAACAGGCAAAAATATTCCTGTCTTCTGCTCATAGATTCTAAACAAATAAAATCAGAAAAAATACAGGTTTTTGGAGGTGTTAGGAGGAAAAAAAAAAAAAGTGAGAGTAAAAACTCTGTCTTATCACTTGATTGTACATGGGTTTTGCCAGACCATCTGCTTGGAGAAAGATTCACTTTTGGAGGTAGTTTTCAAAATTATTCATTGGAAAAAAGACATGCTTTACAAGCTGAATGTTTCAATGAGAATCTTAAAACCTCTCCATTTTCTTCCCTCAGGAAGATTTGGTAAAATTGTAGCAGGAGATGAAATGGAAAATGCTTTGTGCTCCCTCAGAATGTAAGGACCTCCTGTGCCTGAAAGTCTTAGAGTGAGGAGGAGAGAAGTTCAAAACGGTTTGTGCAGATTTTCTGAAAGGATGTATCTTAAAAATCACAATATATTAAACCAATATTCAATACCGTGATCTTGGAGTTCTTAGGCAATAAAGTGGATCAATACAAAGTGTGATGAAACCACGACATGTGAATTCTGCTATTTTGAGAAAAAAAGACATGCTACTCATGCCAAAGGGAGCATTATTCCAACAAAGGAGGTCTGACTGCAGCTTCTCTGGAGTGGATGGGATTTCAGCTACAAGATGTAGAAGCAGTTCTGAAACTCTCAATCCCATCTTCAGATTGAGAAGAACAAACTTCACCCTTTGTAAGGGTCCAAAATAGATGAAAGGTCTGACTGTAGAGGCAAATCAAGGTGTCTAGACCAAAGTGACTGATTTTTTCAATTGTTGTTATGATTATTTGCTGGTTTTTATTTAGAAGGTCACTGCAGCCTGTAGTGAGAAAAAGAGATTTTTTAGACACTTCAGGATCTCATCTTAGTGCTTCTGAATTGCCATTAACTGCAGAGGGCACCTCAGAAAATTACCTTCATATGAGGAATTTGGGCTTTGTCATAAATGACAACTGTGCTTGAAGAGAGATTACTATAAGTAGATTACTACTGGCTGTGGTATGGTTGAGCAAAACAGAAAAAATTCACCAAGTGAAAATAAGTTTGATACAGTAAAATGCACCTACACATGGCTGGATTTGTGTTTATGTGTGACCTCAGCTTGAAAAATAAGGGTTGTATCAACCAGGGCAGCTCATACAACATTGCACTCTTTTCAAGCTGTTGGATCTATGTTTCTATCCTCTATTCTCTACCCAGAGAGCTGGAGAAACAGCAGTGAAGCATAACTTCAAAGTCGACAGCTGGAAAACCAACAGACTGTGATAATATAAGCAACTCTATGATTCCACTAGTAGGATAATGGAAATTTGGGAGATAAGAATTTGTATAGCTGACACTATCTCTGTTATAGCTTAATATAATTAAAAAAAAAAAAGGCAAGTTTTATGGAGAAACCACTTGGGAAGAAATATATTTTAGCTACTCTAAAATCAGGTCACTTGACTGTATGAGGTTCTCAAGGCAGTTGACTTTATATTCTCCCAGTGCTTGTGTCTGAGAACAAAATAAGTGAAGTACCTGGGCTTATTTAGCAATAAATTGAAACTTGCTTGGTTTAGCATAAACTAGTGTGGCAGAGAGCAGCTAAATATTCCTGTGGGAAAAGGAGGAATCTGGGCAACAGAGTCCCTCATTCCTTAAGTATTAATAACTCTTCAGAGTGAGATTTTTCAGTAGAGAAATATGCATCCTGAAAATTCTCCTGCTCTCATCACAGACAATGCCACATGCGTTGCTGGAACTGTATCATGCTTAGTAATGCTATTTTTTTTTCTCTCTCTTAAGTTATTTATTTGTGCAGTTCAGGCAAACCTATCAAAAGTTAACACCAAATGTTAAAAATTTAATTATAAATTTTAAAATTAAAAATGAATTTTAAATTTAAATTTTAAAAAAGAGACATCTATATACTGTGTTTGAATTTTGCCCATCTATTTCTACAAGGAATTGAAATACTGCACAAGAAGTATTTCCGTTCTTTTATGATAGCTCTATCTCACTTCTACAAGACCACAGTTCCCCTTTTTATCTTTTAAGGTGAAGGTCCAATGACTTTTTGTCAGGGTTTTCCATTTTGTTTTACTTTGGTTGGCTAGTTGGGTTTTTTTGGGACAATATCTTTCAAAAAAACCCTTTGAAAGTAGTCAATTACTTATATAGAAAATACCACAGAATTGTTTTGAATATCACTGAATCATTCCGATCAGTTTCATAAAATCCTTGATTTGGAATTAAAATGTTAATTCTCTCTTGTGAAAGGAAATTAAATTGCTACTATCTCATTAAGAAGCCGATGAAGGTTTTCTGAATATTTCAAAGTTAATTGTGTCTTAAAACCCTACATGCTTCACTGCAAGGAGAATATGAATTTAAACTTATCAGTTTGACTGAAATTTTATAAAAACAGCATCAGTGGTGTTCAGTAAATATGACAATTCATTTAAAATGCTAATTGAATCTGGGAGAAATACCAGTCAAATAAATATATTATATAGGCAGTACTCAGCAGAAAAGAAAATAAAAAAAAAACCAAAGCAACACAGCTTTTTAAACTTTAACTTTTTCAGTGGTGGTTTTAAATATTTGTTTAAACTAAGTTTCCATGTTAGAAAATGTGTATTTTCCTTCCTTGGAGTTCCTTCTTTAGTCTGGAACTAATTTCACTTCACTTAAACATATCTAGTGAGGTGAAATCACTCAGATATTCTGAAATCAAAGTTTAACCTTGAGCTCCACATATAAAGACTCTGCCTTGCTGTGAGTTTTGTGTATGGGCATGTTTTTGTTCATTTCTTTACAGAAAATAACCATATTACACCAAAAAGAAAACCCCATTGTATTAATTATGAGTTTCTAATTTGATCCAGCAAATATCCATTGCTGAAATTTGATTTAAATTAATGCATTTATATCCCAGAGATCTACCCCCTCACTGAATTTAAACGGAAAATGACCATTGCTGATTTGTAACTCCGAGTTATCATTGGATTGCTCTCATAACACAGTTGTCTTACACTGCTCCAGTTGGTTTCTCCAGTACCCCAGTATCATTGGAAATGTCCAAATATCCCTTTGTATCAAGTCAATAAAACCCTTTTCTCTCTCTGTCCTTCTTTCCTGTGGCAAGTCCAGGGTATCCACTAATGTGGAGAGAGGTTCTTCTTGCAATAGTCAGCCAATGTGCAGAACAAAGGAGAGAATCTGGACTACAAATGTCCAGAAGTTCTTTCCAATCTAAATTATTCTATGTTTCTGTGATATATTTAAAAGCCTTTCATTAAAAGTATATTATACCTCATTGGTACTTAGGTAGAAAAGGTATTACAGATTCCAGATTAATCAAACAACAAACGTGACATCTCTGCAGAAGGAAAAAAGTGGGAAAAGACAGAGTAGAGAGTTGTCACAAATCTCTGAGATTCTGAGATCACTGCTTTGTGGCCTAGAAGTAGAGAAAAGACAGAGTCTAGCAAAGAGATTTCATGTTTAGTTTTAGGGCATGTGTTTTATTTCTAGTTCTTTAGAACAATTGAAAACATATAAGGGAAATGGAAGTTTTCTAAGAAACTTAGATTTAGTTGAAACCCTATTGCTGGCTAGTATTTTTCCAGTTAGGCCCTTTCTTTTTCACTGTTGACAGTACTATTGTGGTGCTTAGCAGTGGCAGCCATCCATAAAGGATAGATGACACTATCTGCTGTTCTGTGCCAAAATGTAAATAATGTGAGCTAAGGATTAACCAGTTTGGAAAAATAGACTCTAAGAGCAATACCTGATGCCCATTCATCAAGACCAGTCCACAGGTAGTCCAGTGTATCTGATTTCAGAGGGGAACAATGAAAATATCTCAAGACAATTATTTTTATAGGTAGTACTATCTAAAAATGTTGTACTCTGGAGCCTGTAACAACCTAGTTATTTCCTGAGAGATGCAGTTGACCTCAGGAAAATAACATATCTAACACTGGTGATCTGAACGTGGAAGAGAAGGTGAAAGAAAGCACTAAGCTGAACATTAATAGGTTCAACCAGCTGTCTCCATGATGGCAGCTGGGATCAAAATAACCTTACTTAGAGTCTGTCCAGATGGAACAATATTCACTCACAGCAACTGAATGACGAACAAAGAAGAACTTTGCCCAAAGCCTTCTTTGGCAGTTTCCTGAGCCTCTGAGATGGCTAAAGGCTATTCTGAAAAAGAGTCTAGAAAGCAAGCCAAGGCCAATGAGATTGAGAGAATGGTATCCACTGGGAGACAGTGGAAAAAGAATTGCTAATATTTCCACAGTGTTCCTAAGATGCATACAGAGCATGAATATCTGAACTCTAGAACTGGAGGCTTAGCAGAACTTCAAAACTACCAGCCTACTCTTAAATAGCTTTGCATTTGAAAGCCTATCACTTATCTACTTAAAGCATCTGACTTGGGCAGCTGTTTAGAATCAGCCCTGGATAAATCTGTCCCTGATATTGTGCAGAGTTATCACTGTGGTTGGAGAGCCAATCTGCACTTCAGAGGTACATCACCAGGGTCTGTTGCACGTTGCTCTTCCAGCCATTCTTGTGTCTATTTATGTCTCCCAGGCATTTCCCTTTTTTTAATTATTATTTATTTTGTAGGACTTTCTTCTGGTTTATTTCTGTTTACAATTTATGTCTGTTGGCCAGGTTGAAAGCTGGTTTCTAAAGCCGTTAAGAAGGCAGAGCATACTCCCAGTCCTTCTGCAGATAAAGGTACAACATGTTCAGGAAGCCTGGAAAGCCAATTATATCCTGGGCTGCGTAAAAAGAAGGCTGTCCAGCAGGTCGAGGGAGGTGATTCTCCCCTCTGCTCTTACGAACCCCCACCTATAGAGCTGCATCCAGCTCTGGGATCCTCAGAACAAAAATGATGTAGGTCTGTTGTGGAGACAGGCTGAAAGAACTGAAAAAGATAATTTAAAAAAAAATTGACAATGAAGTTGTCCATTATTCATCTCCTGGTTGATTTTTCTTTACGGAATTAAAATAGTTGCTGCTCTTCTTTTACTTTAAAATTTTTTAAAAGAATAAGATTTGGAAAATAACTTTTTTTCTTCCTTCCTGAAAAGGTGATTTTTTAATCACTCATTACAAGGCAATGTGGCTTTCTTCTTGTGAAAAATATATTTTATAGTGTTGGCTTTCGCAGATGTGTTGTGCATTGTAATGTTGGTTTTGTGGAAGTGGTTTTGTTGTTATGTGTATTTTAATATTGGCTCTGTGGGAGTGGTTTTGTTGTTATGAGGGGAGCGGAGTGGGTGTTGACTTTCAACTGGGGCTTAGAGCTATTTTTAACATGAATGTTGTATTGAGATAGGAGGATTGTTGTAATTGGATAACATCTAACCAGTGAGGGAATCGAAATCTCTTGAATGTATTGAAAAGTAATGACTGCCCTCGATGAAGATAACTGCACATGCTCTAAAAAGGGGGAATGGGGGAGGAGCCATGTTAACTAGTTTGAAAAAGATTTTAATAAGAACAATGATTTATAAATATGTAATTAGCTGATGCAATACCCAGGGGTATGTAAGGGGGGGTTGCTACTGTTAACGGTGTGCTTCTGTCTGTGACTATGCACCCACCGTTTTTACCTTTTGCTTTTTTGACTTTGTCCTTTATTAAATCTTTCAAATTTTAATTGAAGAGTGAGTTCTATTTCTCACACTGCTCATATAAATTGAACAACAAAATAGATCCCTTTGCTGTTAAATCTCTGGGTCCCCATTAATCTTGGTCATGTGTTACCCATGAGATATATGGTTCTCATTCAGTACTATTATATTGGTTTCTTTTTCAACAAATCATTTTTATTCTACTCTCCTGGGATAGTGTATCCACTTGACATATAATTTCACTAAATTCCCTCAAGCTGGGAAACTCCAGCTTTTTTATTAATAGGAAATGAAGAGTATTGCTTTATAAAGTATTTTTCCAAGATTTAACAATGGTGGAGTCAAACTTATTATTTTCTCCTTCAGTAATATTATCAATAACAATAAATCTGTGCTGAAACCATTTTATTTGATTAGGACATAGAGATAAAATTATGATTCAGGATCAAGTTTGCACTAGACCTTGCTTGACTGTCTGCCACAAAATTTATTCTCTGCAGGTTGCCCTGTTCGGCATCAGGCAGCACAGAGAAACCAGAGCAGAGCTGAAGCACCAGTGGCTGGGCAGAGAGAAGCACTGGAGGCAGGCTGAGGGCATGGTCCTGTGTGGAGACCAGCTGCCTCTGCTGCCCACTCTGCCTTTGGCATCTGCTGCTCTGTGATGTGCAGCTGCAGCAGGAAGCTGCGGGAAGAGGTGCTGCCAACATGGTTGGGGGCTCTTTGAGCCCATGGCTGTGCCCCCCAGCACCTGAGTGCCACCCACGTTCAGGCAGGAGGGGAAGGGCAAAGGCATTAGAAGGGAGAGAAAAAAGCACCTAGCAGCTGTGTGAGGAAAATAACAATTTATTTCCTTTTCCTTCAGTAAAGAGTTCCAAGAGCCCTTCTAGAGCTGCCAGTGGGTTGGCCTCTTGCAGGGATGGGGAGAGTCCTGGGGGCTGGAGACCGTTCTCTTAACGGGGTGCAAGGGTCCCCATGGCAATTGGTCCCAGCCCAGNCCCATGGCAATTGGCCCCGGCCCAGGATAAGGGTGGAGGGGCTGAAGCTGCTGCCCTGGGCAGAGGGATCTGCCACTGTCACCACCTCCTGCCATGCATGTGAGGGGTGGCTGGGACCCCCAGGGAAAGCAGCCTCCAATGTGCTGGCTTCCTCCTCCTTTGGGGCAACACAGCCTTTGGGGCAACGGGCAGGAGACCCCATCCAGGAACTGCTGGTCT
>VZTH01012706.1:0-34173 GCA_013397815.1 Aleadryas rufinucha
CATCACAGTAGTGTGTGTTGTAAAAACAATTGTGAGCAGAACAAGAAATGTGTGGTTATCACAATAATCATGTAAAAATTACAATTTTGTAGTTTGTTCAAAGACGATGCATGAGGCCACAATACCCAGGAACTGAGTAGTCTGAATTGCTCAGGTTGTTGGCAATGTCCAAGTGCCAGAATTTTTTCTTTGCTTGCCTTTTCTAGGGTAAAAAAAGAAGTGAATTACTACATGAGGTTTTTTGCTAGACTAACTTTAAATCCTTGCACATACAGTCACCAAGTATGAAGGCAGGCCTACCCCTAGACTACATCACCTGCTCTGAGCATGAGACCAGTCTGCAGCCCCCATCACATGGAGAAAGTCAATCAGAAGTAGTGAAGAGGTGCTTAGGCAGCCAGGTAACAGTTGTGCTGTTCCAAAATCTAATGATAACTTGGCTCTTGGCAAAGCTTTTTCCCTCTTCTTGCTAACAGTCTTTGAGAAAGTTTCCTCTCCCAGATTAGAATGCCTGGTAAATAAAGTGAACCTTAAAATTAATTTTTAAAACATACTAATGCTTTATTTGAACACTAACTTCATAGGCTTTATGAAATTTGCAATATTATTAGATAAGAGAGTAAACTCTTGGCATTGCATGATTCCCTCTATGAAAGAAAAAGCCATGCTTTCAGACAAGACTTACAGAAAGAAAAAAATGCCACAAAATCTTTCTGAAACCAAATTTAGCAGATGGTACAAGTCCCTACTGAGAAAGGGATGAGTCATATCCTGTCATCATTTATCTCAGCAGAAAAAGAGCAAGCCTGGACTTTCAGTGGAGGAACCCCTTCTACTTACAGATTATGTCCATGTCCAATAGCTTTAATTTTTATAAACTTCAATTCAAAGAATGTGGATGTTGTGAGAGAGTCGAAGGCTTGCTGGCTGGAAACATTTTGGATGTGTGGAGATCGATCTTTGCTCTGGTGAGGCAATGCCCTGCCCTGCCCCCAGGCCTGCATCCTAGCCCAGCAGTGCCTGCCCCTGGCACACCAGAAGCAGTGCTCCACAACTGCCCCTGGAACTCCTGTGCAGCCCCAGAGTGGCCAGAGGGTCAGAAGTCCCACCTTAGGAAAGAGCCCAGAAAAGCCAAGTATTTAAGGCTTAACACAAGGCAAGGAAATGTCTTTACCCTACCTCCTCTTGGAATTTTTATCAGCTAAACACTGCTGGAACCTAGGAGTTGGTAGTGATATGTGTGCTTTTCTATAACTTTCTTGTATTTCTCTCTTTCTTTTTATTCTTCTTCCAATTATCTCTTTTCAGAATTTCCAAGTAACTTAAAATTGAAGCAGGCTTAGAGTTTGATAAGTTGAATGGGATAAGTTAATGCTTTGAGAAGTTCTCTATGTTGATTGAATGCTGCTCTAAACCTTTTGCCAAAATTCTATGATTTTCTAAATATGCCATCGAAGTCTTTTTTGCTATTTTCACCTCTTGAGAATATCTTGTTGGTATTTCTCCTGTGCGTCCAATTCAGAGTCTGTGAACAACAGTAAGCCCTTTTAAAAGCCTCATAGAGCAAGTTTTTTTGGGCCTTACAGAGAGTGTTCTGAAAGAACACTAAAAATCTCACTTCACAAGGGTTTCTGCTTACTTCCTTTTCAGAATGTGAGAAGTTATTTTTTACAACCGGCAGCTGACTATATATAAAGAGTAATTTTACAATGTCAGTTCCTAATGGACACACTGTGTTGTTTATTATGTAATTTCTTCTTTTGCATGTCAGCTCTTTTTCCATCTATATTCTGGATGTCACTTGTTTATAGAACAGACTTTTTTGCCCCCTCTGACTGCCAGTAAATTGGTTGTTTACATAAGACACTTTTCATTGATTGATTTAACTGTGAGTTACTTGTTTAGCATATTTATGTCTCCTTTTCCATCCATGAAATGGGTACAGCACTACTTGCATAACTGTAAGGACTAAGCAAATAATTTTTGGTTGTTGTTTTTAAATTATTTGTAAAGGACAGCTCCTCCACGTACTCAACCTCTACATCTCTGCACACTAGAGTGAAAGGCTAATCCTGAGCAGCAGGAAGGTGTAACAGGTCACTTATTTACAGACAATTAAGAGGTGAAAGGAGTTCACACAACGTTTTTCAAATACTTAAAAGAGTTTGTCAGCCTAACTTTAAAATCCAGATCATCTTTCATGAAACAGTTGCTAGGATACTTCAAAGCCATGGATTTTTATCCCTACAAATTACTGGTAATACACTGGAAGTTAACTATGTTGGTTTGATTTTTATTAACAATTCGTTAATTTTGTTGACCAGATATTATTTTATGTTTCTTATGATATATGTGGGCATCATTTTGGCTAAAAATAGTGCTAGTGTATGCTGTACATTTCAAATTCTCTGTTTATTTGCCATGTGATCTAAACACTATCTGTGTCATTTATTTTTAATACTTCTTTGTAAAAGCTCTGGTTTTATGTGCTATTGGTCCCAAATATTTTGTTTCTTTTAAGTTGGATTGACCTGTTAGTAACAGCCATTTTGATAATTTTTATGCTCATGATGAGAATGTCAAGATTGGTATTTTTATAAAAATTGCATTTCCATAATTCTTATGACTTTGTACTGTTCTCAAAATGAAACTAAATTCAGTGCTTTTCTGCAATGAAAGTTATTCCTTCTTGGGTTGAGATGGCAAAATTTCACTAAGATGACCAGCATTATCTGGTCCACACAGGCAACTATTTTTTTGGCAGTGCAAGAGCCAAGAAAGTGCAAAATGCATTACAAGATGAAAACCAAACAGAAATCAGGGTGAGAGTGACTGGTTTTTCACTTATCATATACTTGAAGAAACCATTTTCACCACTTCATGTATAGGCTTTGCTCCATGTCCTAGGTTACAGTGTAAAACGTGACCAAGGGCAGGTACTCTGTTACCATCTTCATGGGCTGTTGGAGCAGGNACCTTCACACTCCACGAGCCAGATTTACCTCAGCTTCATCCACAAAACGTTTACCTGAAGGCAAAGATGCAAGTAAAACACGAGAAACCTTGGAGATGGGGATGGAGGTAAACAAAAGGCAGGAGGTCAAAGACGAGATGGTCACAGGGAAGACATGAATTCTTCCTGGCAACAGTGCCTGGCAATGCAGCTGTCCTCATGTTAGGGTTATAAGAAAAAATTTAAACAACCTACAAATGGACATGATGGATTTCATCTTATGGTGACTTAGATACTTACTTAGAACTCTTAGTTCTTGATTACACTTTGTAGCCCTATAAATCAATTTGCAGAGCCAGCAGCAACTGACCTTAGGCAGTGCCTCACTTTTACTCAGACACTGCTCTTTGAGAGCTGTGACAAAAAACTTTTGAATCTACTTTGTAAATGAAAGCCTCAGACTGTAAGCATTTCTTACAAATTCATCCACAGCAAAAATCAAGTAAGTGGAAAGCTTCACAGGTTTCTTGTCTACCAACCTTGCCTACAGCTCTGGGAAGAGAATCACCACAGTACTCAGTAGTGGTATGCTATGAACCCCCCCATTTCCTCCCTGGCTCCATAGCTATTTTTAACTGTCCTTTCCTGACTGACCTAATTTCTCTACCATCCTCCCATCGCTTCCCACCAATAATTATGTCAATTACTTTCTTTCCCCTGAGTTTGCTTATAGTCCAGATTACTTTCTCCAGAAAAAGCAAAAAGAACTTGGAAAGGAGTAAGGTTTCAGCCACAAATAGAAACAAGGCAGATATGCCTTTCCATCATCTCTTCATATCAATATATTTCTTGTACTAGCTGTACCACTCTTCCTCAAATCACAGAGAAGACAAGAAGCCTTCATTTGGGCATATTTGTCTTATTTTCTGCAACAGCCTAAGGAATGTATATCAAAAAGTGTGTCCAACAGAATAAAAGGAGGTCACATCTTTTGGCAACAGACAAGTCTGTATTAATGTGTTCTGCCCATATACTGTTACAACACCATTACGTAGTCTTGGTTCTCATAGCTGTTTGTTCCAGTTCATAACTATTTGTTTTCCTTCTTTTGTACTTTAGCCATGGCACCTCTTATTTGGTCATCAATAAATAGTTTATTCACATATTCATAAAATAAATTAATGTACAACCTTCTTCTAAAATCACACCAAATTTCTTTTAGAAATTACCAGAGAGGTGGGTACAGATGATCTTAAGGAGCTTGGGCTCCTCCACCCATACACTTAAGCTGACCTGTAGCCATCTTTCTGGTCTGAATGATGTGAGAGGTGTCCTTGTATATGGCAGGGAGGTTGAGGACTAGATGATCCTTAAGGTCCATTCCAACTCCTTAACATGCTATGATTCTATGATGTCCCTGCCAGCATGCTTGAACCCCAAAGCCTATCGTATGCTACTAGAACTTCTCCACACTTGCATAATTTCAATGCATATTTCATGGATTTGGGTGCTTGTGGAGACTCTAGATGAGGTCATAGTATTGTCTTTTATTGTTGCCTTTACACTCTGAAAATATCATGGATCTTAGGGTCACATCTGACATCTCTGTCTTTGCATCAGACTGGCGGAGCCCAGCCATACCAGATGTGACAGACGTGTTTTTCTCTTTTGTTTTCAGCTGATTCCCCCCACAGCTAATAGCAGAAATTAATTTGGTTATTCCTAATCAAGACACCTTTTATCTATACTTTTAAGAATTCCTCCCATTTCATCTCAAGGCTCAGTAGTTCTCCTGTGTGATCTGATCTACCTTTGTTCTAATAACGCCTCCTGCCCACAACCTGTCCATGCATGTCATGAGCATCTTCATATTTCTTTTGCAAAGGCCCTTAATGGGAATTTTAACTCCCGCTTCAAACCAAGGCTGGCAAACTTCCTCCCAGACTGGTACTTCCAAAAAAGGTTGTTTTCCTACTTCTTTCAGAATTTCTTCACACTGTTTTCCTTAAACAATGAAATATCCTCTTCTTCTGGTCTTCTCAGTGGGAGGTGTCCCATGAAACATAGAGTTCAATGGATTAATATATGTTCAGGCTGGGTGGGAATGCACAGGTACCTCCCCTGCACAGGAGATAGGGGAGTTTTACTCTGTCCTTTGCAACAAGCTCTGGATCTGTTGCAACACCTGAATCACGCGCAGTCCTTTGATGGAAGCTCTCAGGCATGAGTCTGTGGGGTGCTTTGAGGTTATTTGATGGTTTACAATCCCTTTTAAGACATGACAGCTGCCTCTCACATCAGCATAGTAGAGCCAGTTATAACACATCACATCTTCCCCAGAAGGAGGGAGGGGCAGTGTTACAACTGAGCGAGTTGTGTAGGGGAGGACAATTACCGTGATAAAAGACACCATCGACCTTGTAGGATTCGCCTCTTGTCGCCCGCAAAGCTCAGCTTGTAGCCTTCCCCTCTGTCTTGTGGGAATCGCCATCACACCCCCAAATGCAGTAGGGCTGGAGGAGTCAATGATGCCTGAAGAGCAATGAAAGGGGATGTGCCAACAGCCAATTTAAAACATTGATCAAGTTTTCCTTTCCTAGTGTCCTCAAGGCACGCTAGCTCATCAGCAGTTCAATATGAGTATATTCTAGAAGGGAAAGACATTTCCTATATCATCCTAGAATTTTTTCTGCTTCAGTTTCGCAACTTTCATCATAAAAGCACTTGATCATCCCAAGGCAAATTTGGCCACTTCCCAAGGGACAGAAACGTTGGTGAGATTCACAAATGGAGTATAAACCATCAGTGTCTCTAACGCAACAAGAGCACTTAAAATGTCAAGGACACAGCTCTGCTTGCATCAAAAACCTGTCAGCTAAACAAATAGAGTGAAGAGTTGGAGAAATTAACTGCTGTGGGCTATAGCTAATGGATGATTTGACAAGATGAAAACCATTGTTACAAGTACTATAAAATGAAAACAGAAGTAACACTGCAAAAAAGAGTTTGTTCACACACATTAAAGTCTTATTTCATCCCGAAATTTATTGAGTTCTCTGGGATCTTCTCCCAACCAGCTATTGAGGATTTTCTAATCATGATCAGTGAGATCAATCAAAACATTGCAACTTGGAAGTATGGCACTGCTGCTGGATGACAGTATGCATAATTATGTCTATGACTTCATTAAAAAGAGTCTACATAACTTCTTCTATAAGACATGCAACTGTCTGGCAGAACCGCCTCATTAAGAAAAAGGCCTTAAATCGTCACTCGCTGAAGAATAGGTGTTTTTCCACATGGCTGCATGGACATGTTGCTGTGTTCTTGAGCAAGAAATTCTCTTGCACAGGAACCAGCTTTGCTTAATGCACCACTGTAGCCAGGCCTAAGAGAGTACCACTGATATTTTTCCTTAGTCAGATCTTACTTTCCACGCAGGTGGCCGTCATGGTATTTATTGTCTGGACTAAGCATTAGAAAATCTTACAGTGGGACAAAGCAATTGTCCTTGGGTGATGGCAGGAGAACAACATGGGTGAAAGGAATATTTTCACTATTTTTCTGCCTTCTGAGACAATCTTTTCTGGAAGGTAAAGATCAAAAATTAGACTGCTCTAAAGGTATTGAAATCGGACACTTTGCAAAGAATTCCTTTGTTCAAATCTCTATCAGTAACATTCTGGTTAAATGTCCCGTACATTCTATTTTAAAGCATCAGTGGATGTGTCTCATTATTTCCAATCACAGAATATTCACAATTTGCTCTTGCACATCCATCCAGGACATATAAAACAGAACTGCCGGAGGTGATCATGACCAGCAAAGGATATGATGTGAAGAAAATACAGTGCAAATATAACTTCATGATGTTTCCCAGTGCATATAGGTAAAAGGCAAAATTATTTCTCTGCTTTCATGAGTGCTGGTTAAAGTCTGGTAGAGGATTGGAGTGACTATTTCCAGCTCATCTGGCTCATTATTTGGGTAGCGTGTTATACTGACCTCCTCCTCCCAGCTAATTGCCATGAATTTCTTTAGCCTTTTTTTTTTTCTAGAAAGGAAAAAGTGTCTCATGACCTATTTCATAGTCACATCACCTCTAGACTCCTGAAATACACTCATACAGAAGTATCAGGCAGATAAGATCCAAACAGTTTTTCAAATCAAAGGCAGAATAAGCACTACAGGCAGCAGGAGTTGCTAGATTTGTTTTATCAAAACATAAATTTCAGTTATTATTTCATATTATTAACTAAAATTTTTTTAAAATAGCATGGTATCTAGTGTAAATAGGATATTCTCAAAGCATTTAACTGTGTCTTGAATTTACTGACCTGAAAATATTTTTTTTTCTTCTGTTATTTTCTCAGTCCTTTATCCCTGTCATTGCTTCACCAACCACTGTCTCCTTAGAACAGAAGTCTGACACCTTACCCTAAGCAGTCAATATGCAAAACTGAGTTTTGCTTAGTGAATTGTGATTATTCATGTAAATTATTAGGCAGTGGGTTTTTTCTCTACTTTGATCCAATAAACCCATTCTTAGAAGGCAAGTCTGAAGGAGAATGAAAGTTTTAATTTTGCCAGAGATGAAAGGATAAAAATTGGATGAGCAGAAATGAGTTTCAAGAAACATTGTTCTTTTAGGACCAAAGCATCCTAGACTGAAATATAATTCTTTAAAAACAGGTTATTTGAAGACAAACTGACTGAGTGCGTGGAAACCAAAATTTTCATTTCTGTTTGTTGGGGTTTTAGGAGTTCTCCTTTTGTTTTTCTTTTTCTCTTAAAGAATTTCCCCCCATACTTGGTTGCTAGGAGACAGATCACTGAGTGCTTAAGAGAGACAAAGAGACCTGGCCACAGGGGGAGGAGTCCAGCGGGCTGCTCTTTTCTTTTTGCCTGGAGTTTTCTCACGTAGGGCTGAGTCGCCACGAGATTTGAACTGGCAAAAAGGGGCTGGGTACAGCTCCTAGCTCTCTTGTTCTCCCGGCATTCAGAGGAGAAAGAGAAGCTGCTCTTGTGGTGGACGGAATTTGTCGCTGCTGCAGGCTCCACCTTCTGCTGCCTTCCTTCTACCGTGAGTGGAGCCTGCTCGCTGGAGTGGCTGTTGCCCGAGGACCCTATTTAATACCCTACCTTTTTCACCATCTGCTCGGGTGCCTCAGGAAAAGCCCCGGGATCCCAAGCCCGCCTTTCCCTGCCCCGCAGGGAGCCGGGCCCAGGCTGCCCTGCCCCGCGACGTTCCTCTGCCGCTGCTGCAAGCTTTTCGCTACACTGTAGCGCCGCGCCCCCTGCCTGCCCGGACATCCCAGGGCTCCCACTGCAGCTCCGGAGTTAGATACATCTACAACCCGGGATTTTGTGTTGGTCCCTGCTGTTCCAGCCTGCTGTTCCCGAGGGTCCGGCTGGGCACCGGGATCAGCTGCCCCAGGGGGTTTGTGAGGGAAGCTTTTCCATCCGCCATTCCCGCGTGGTGCCCGAGCTCGCTCCGGAGCGCCCCCTGCAGGCGCGGGGGAACCATCGCACCCGCCCTGCTCACCGGGAGCCGCCAGCGCCCCCTGCCGGCTGTGAGCGTCACTGCACCGAAGGGGAAAGGGCCTGAGAGCCGAGAGAGGCTGGCACTGGGGTACTGGTTCTGTTTGGTATCACTGCCGTAGCTATTGGTGTTTGTTTGCCTTGTTATATATACTTATATATTAGTATAGAGCTGTTATTCATGTTCCTCATATCTTTGCCTGAAAGCTCCTTAATTTCAAAATTAAAATAATTCAGAGGGAAGGGGGTTGTATTTTCCATTCCTAGGGAGGCTCCTGCCTTCCTAAGCAGACACTTGTCTTTCAAACCAAGACACTGTGCATCCATACCATCCAAACTTGCAGAAGGAGGAGGCTTAGTGGGATGCATGTCTGTATTGTTTAATTTCTCCTGATGCAGAACTTTGGAGGAGAGGTGGTGATTCTCTATGAATTTGTTGTATCAAGTAGTGTGACTTTTCTCAAGACACAATCACAGTCCTTGTTTTATCTCGCAGCATATGTACAATGTTACAATGTACAAGTATGTATGTACAAGTGTTAACACAAAGATAATTTTGAACGGATGTTTTATAACTCTTGATAGGGTTTCTTAAAATATTACACTATAAGGAGAAAAAGTGAAGCAAGTAGCTACCACCAGAATGGATTTTAGTGGTACAAAGATGAAAAATGGTTTTGAGGAGTGTAAGCAAGAATTCTTTGGATGTTTCAGAGGCAGAAAGAAGACTAGTTCTTCTTTTCTTGGTCATATATAAATCTATGTATTGGGAAAAATAGATAATGCACGCTTAATATCTGTATATATATACATACATACATACATACATATATACACATGTATATAAAATAATATATATTATTATCATTATTTGCTTTATGTTGATTTGGAAAATCAAGTTCACAGTTAAAAGAAAGATATCACCAGCATGTGCAAAGAAAGCCTCTTTTTTTCACTGTATTGTCACCAAGATTTCATACTGGATTATTAAAGGAATACTTCAAAAGAAGTAAGTCATGTTTGATATTTTTATTTTTATTTCTTTATCATGCTGTAGTTTCTCTGCCATACTTTACAGTATTGTATCAGATTAATTTCACAAGCAATATGCTCAGAGAAAGAGCAGATCAAAGAAAGGAGAAGAAAAAAATGACTTGAAGAACCTAAGGTTCAGCTTCTTGCAGAGCCTGATTTACTAGTTTACATAATAGTTCTAAAAGTCAACTTATTAAGCTGTAAAGCATAACATTCTATACTTTCTTTACCTTAGGAAAAATTGATGATAGGTATAGGCATATTAAAAGAAGCGATAGCAAAGTTATTCACATTTAAAAAAAAAAATATGAATAGGAGTTTAGGAGCTGTGATACATAGCTCAGATCTAGTTTGAATGCTGATGAGCATTATTATGTCGAGCAGTCTATCACATTGAGCTAATGTTTGCACAGTTGCCTCATCATGACTGGGGTGAAATGTCCACTACTGGACCCAGACAAGCATTTGTTCTGTGAAATGGTTATACACACCAACTTTCCTGTGGTCTGAAGGAAAGTTAGAAGCATGAACTTAGCAGCAAGAGGTGGCAACACAAGAGGTTTTATAGGTGACATTTGCCTTAAACAAAGCTCAGCCATAATAGAAAGATGGGAATTCCAACATTGGAGTCCTCAATATGATACTTGTTATCCCCTTGGAGCTCTATGTCCATTATGGTTACTGGCATGGGTGGCAACAAGGTTCAAAGGCTATTATAAACATGACAGAGCATCCAAGAAAGTTCAGCTGGCTGGTTCACTCAATTAGCTGAAATTTCTGATGTCTTTTTTATCTTTCTTTGGGAAAGAAATACAAGGTGGGTCATTAAAAGTCCCATTGTCACCACTGGAGCAGGGAACTGGTTCATGGGATGGCATGCAAGTTGCATTTTTGTTTTTAATTTGGGTAAGAGTTTCTACAGTTTAAGATATCAGGAAAACCAGTTTCCAAAGACTGAGAACTTCTGTTGATGACTTTTTCAGAGGAGAGATGTAGCATTCTCTGTGAAAGTGAAATTAGATCTGCTCCATATACCCCTGAAACCCTTATGAAAAGAAATGTCATTGTGAGCCATTATTAATATATAATTAAATGTCAGGACACACCCATCTTTCATATAGTTTTCCCTTCATTTCAAGCTTTAATTTGGAAGGCTCAGAAAGCAAGGAGCAGAGTTGTATTCTACATAAATGATAGAGATCTCACAAGACTCTTTTGATATAATACTGGCAATTTAGTCAGAAAACAAAACCTAAAGTATCTTTTTCCTGAAGTCTCATTTACAAAGCTGAGCGTGTTCCACCCAAAAGAAAAAAGAGAGAAGGAGAGAGCATGAAAGAAATCAGGATATTTAAGTCAACTGGAAAACAGCGTCTTGAAGTAGCTGTTGATTTGCAGAAAGCAGAGCTGTGCAGTTAATGAAAATGATGAATTCTCGCACCAGATTCTCATCGGAACTGTACCCAAGTAAATCACTTACACAACTGTCAGAAAGGTAACCCCAGTGTTAAACTTATATATTGGGAAGGCTTTAGTAGAGTTCATACTGACTATCTGGACAGAGAATGAGCATTAAAGACTGTAGATAGGTCCCAGAGTGGAGTTCAGACAGGTGGTTGCTCACCAAAGGCAAACAGATGTTTTCAAAATTCCCCCACTGATCACTGAAGAGTTATATTCAAAGCTCAAAGTACAGCAAATCTTTGTACAATCTTTCTGTAGAATTCATCTCCCATGTTTCAGGAAAAAAAATGTAAAGACCAAGGACCAAATGGATTCTTATTCAGAAGGATAATCTGCTTCTGTGCTCAAGTAAGAGCTCAGCGCATTCCCCTAACCCATGAGCTGATTGAGGAAGGGCAGCAGGGAAAGAGAATAAGGAGAAAGATGGTCTTTCAGGTGTTGCCCGGGGGCCATAATGCTTGTTACAGCTTTCCTTCTGATTTGCCAGGCATGTGAAAGGAGATCCATTCAGCAGGATATTTATGATCCATATTTTCATCTTTTTAATTAGATATCAAAATACAGTTTCAGGAGCCTGGAAGAGTATATTTTCTAATGGGTCTTTCCCATATAGTCTCTTGGGGCATTAACAGGATCCTTCACCTTTACTTAACAGCAAGAAAATTTATGGGGACTTGGTATCTTTGATGCATCAGCCTAGCTAGCAAGCTTGGTTGAAATTAGTCAACAAATCCAAAAGTTATTTAGAGGGGAATAAAATGAAGAACTGGAGATGACTAAAGAGAAACATGCATGTTCTCCTTGATAAGAATTAAATAAACGTTTGTTCGTGAGGCAAAGAGATTAGAATCATTAAGGTTTGAGAGCAATTAGTACTTCAGTGGGAAGCTTAATAGGGGATAAAATCCCTGGACCTTCTTTCAAATCAGTTCAGGTGTGTTAGTTCAGTGTTGATCACTGTCTCCTCACCCAAACTTTGAGTATTACACCATTGTTACTTGAGAGTTCATTCTGGGTTTCCTTCTTCTCCCTGGTTTTTCTCCCCCCTCTCTTCTTCCTCCCTCATTTATGTCCTGGATTTGTTACAAGGCAGAACTTACTGACCCTGCAGCTCTAATGCAGTAAGCCTGTGTAACCAGAACTGGGAGGACGAGCATCTTCACAAAGCAGAAGGTGCAGAAGCTTATTCACATACACATCTGGAACTGATATGAAAAATCCTTGTTTCATCTGTGCATAGCAGGGAAAAGATAATACTAATACACATGACCACTTCTACATATTTTTTTCCTCCATGGATCCCAAGTGACTGTGCACTTTATAAGTAGTCTTATTTATAGTAAGAGAAAATCAAATTATTTCTTAAATATAACTTACCCAGAAAAAAATTAGACTAGGCAGAGACCTTAGCACCTATCTCTTTGCTCATAGATTTGTCTCCCAGACCACAATAAAGAATTGACAATTTTTGTCCATTTGCTGTAAGGTTGTTACATTGTATGGGGCCACTGGTTAAAGTCTGAGTATCGCTTTCATACAGAAATGGTTCATCAGAAATAATAAGCAGTGCCTCTACATTTTAATATGATTTTGTTTTAAAAATTCCACAATGCCAAGGGTGAAAAAGTCACATGACAGTTCTAAATGTCATCTGCTTCAAA
The DNA here is from genome assembly GCA_013397815.1 of Aleadryas rufinucha. Classification (NCBI taxonomy): domain Eukaryota; kingdom Metazoa; phylum Chordata; class Aves; order Passeriformes; genus Aleadryas; species Aleadryas rufinucha. The sequence goes on from VZTH01012706.1 coordinate 12,655, forward strand.
AGAAGAACTGTACTAGTTGTTATACTAATACCCAGAAGAATATGATAAGCATACATTTAAAATATACCTTGCTGTGGTTTGCTCTGCTTTAACTGAGAGTGGGACCTGGCCTCATTCATTAAAGTACATTGCAGGGAAGATGAAATAAGTTTTTACTTCTGAGCTAGGCTGTAGGATAGCATGGACTTGGTTCTTGTGAGAGCACCTGAGATGCTCAGCACTCAAGTGGCAAATCAACAAAGCACCAAGGCTTAGGAGTCCACACTGTCCTGCTGACATCAGAACGGTCTCTCACACAGCCAAGTGAAGTTCATGTTTCAGTATAAAGATCAAAGCACCTTGAAAGACCTTTTACGGCTTGGCAGAAGCTGTAGAATGATAGCAGAACTTGTGTTTTGCTTGGGATTGATTATGGCTTTTTAAACTGGTGAGTAGAATTTTGAGCAATTCCTAGTCCATTATAGATTTGACACCAGCTGATCAAAAGGTAATGGAGAATAGAAATTAAAAATGGCTTTTCTTTATTTTTGCACAAATTCACATTTATATTGTGGTACATATATTTTGCAGTTCAAGTTTGAATGTGTGTATAAATATGAGTGTCTCAGATTATAACCTAAAGCAAGAAAAAGGAATCTTGTTCTAAGTACATACAGACACATGTACATTTTTCCTTAAATATTGCATATCTATGTATTTCTACTTATTTTATAGAATATATGCATATAAAATATTTTTTTTCAGCATCCATCCCTGCCAATCTTTGCAATGCCAGTAGGGAAAATCATATCCATGACAACGAAGTGCACCATTCCTACCCACATCAATGATAGCTCCAATCTAAACTGTCAAAATATCCTATGCACACAATGTAAAATAGGTCTCTTTCCTTTTACCTCTGTGCATCTTGTTTCTGTGGCTACATGTGTGTTCGAATAAGAATTGTCCCTTTTCTCTTGGGTTGACTGAACACCGAATTTGTTTTTCACCTTGGCAGTGCAAAGTCATGCTCTCTTGTCACCTGGTTTGCCACATAATTGCAATATAATTATAATGGTCCTTAAATTAGTTGGATATTACCAACTATGTCACTTGTGAGGAAGACGCAGAGTGTACTTTAAAAGAAGAACAGTAATATGGAGCTGAGATATGTGAATAATGTTTAACTGGATCTCTAAAGTGTACTGATTTTCAGGACTGGGAAGCTACTGTTTGATTTGCTATTTACAGTTAGTGGAAAAAAAGAAAATATCCTTCATAAATCCTCAATGTATTAGTCACCATTTTTTGTACAAAGACATCAGATTCCAGGGATTGCCCTTTTCCTACTTCATGGGGGGAAAAAACCATTAAATGCTCTGGGCTTCTGCCCCATATTTTAATGTAAATACAGATCAATCCTTTTTCCTTGGTCTCCTTCAAATGGTGATTCCTACATGTTGGGGTTTAGGAACAGCACTCCCGAGTTTAGTGCCCCCTGCCCCAAACCAGACTGTCCCAAAATAGACAGTGCTTCTCCCCTGCACACCACACTGTCCTGTGAGACAGACAAAAGGTATAGATTATGGGTTGAGATAAGAACAATGTACTAGAAACAGGAATGAGATAAGATAACAAACAGTTAACAGCAACAATATTAATAACAAAAGGTGTAAGACAAATCAACTATTTACACAGAAAAAAACGCCACAAATACCAACTGGCTCCTCCCCACCACACCTGTGGTATTGAACTAGCAGCAAGAGATACTACCAGTCTTAGGCACCAGAACACAAAGCACACTCTAGAGAAATGCAAGGCTTTGACTATTGTTTTTCATACAAAGAAAAATCAGGATGTCTAGATTTTGTCAATGTTACCTGGTAAATAAAACTATGGACAAAAGATACAGCATTAAAAGGGATATTATTTTGAAGAAATGATCTTTTGGTAGTGTTTTATGTGACTTGCAAGAATAATTTTGTGCCTAAAACTTCATAGTGCACTGTGAGCTGTGGGAAGGGTAAAGTGGTTGCACGTCTGTGACTCAGCAGTGCAATCAACAACAGCGAAATTGTTCTTGTTGAAAAAAACTACCCCAAACTGTAATTTAACAGCAATTATCCAAAAGAAAGGGTATTCCTTTTGGCACAAATGCTGTAATTTGAACATTAGCATATAAGTGCACTCATCTTTCACAAAGTTTCAACTAATCAGAGTCAAAAAGTTTATTCCAAAAATGAGTGTTCTCACAAAGTAAAATGTGTATTTTTCTGTGAATATCAATCTTGTCAACTGATACGACTTTTTCATACCTTAACTAGTAAAGTGTAATACACAACACAGTGCTGTACATACAGCACACTGCACCTGTGAATCCAGTACAAACTGAACCTGTGAGACTGACCACCGGTGCCTTATCCACCTCCATGGCATTCAGAAGCTCTTAAAATATAATTCCACTGACAGCATTGTGTCTAGGTTTTCTCCAAAGGCATTTGAAAGGAGGACATTTTTAACATAAATTTCCGAAACACCAGCATGCCACCAGTTCCTCTTCTGAAGGGAGCATGTGGAACCTGCAAAAGGTTATTGCAGACGTGAAAAATCAGGGTGTCCCCCTGGCCTAAGGGAACCTGAGATATAAGATAGAGGCTGGCCTCGCTGGAGCTGTCAGCTTCCTTCTGCAGTTCCCAGCCCATCTGCTGCTCAGTGGAGATTTGGTGGGAACCCATACTCTGCTTGTGGTCTGAGGAAAACTCCTCAGCCAGATAAAGAAAAAGACAGGAATGTGATGGAGAGAGAATGGATGAATGGAAAGGAAGTACTTTTGCTTATATCACATCTGAGTATATATTTGAAAATGCAGGTCAAATCATATACCCTCCACATCATCATACCTCAATCCTCTAGAAAAGTGGACACAAGCTTTAATCATTGGAACACAGGAGAGGATACCAGACTTCATGTCTAGTAGACAGTATTCTTTGCTGAAATGAATTTTTTAAAGTATTTATAAAGATAAAAGAAAGAGAAGCTACATTGTATTTTTATTGCTGTGAGAGTCAGGAGTGAAGAGGGCATATTAATGAGATATGATAATTCCTAATTATAGAATCCCTGGTCTCAGTCCTTTGTCACCAGCTGAAGCATTCCTATGAAAACCAATGATGTCATCCTGCTGTGAAAGTTAACAAGATCAATTGTGTTCCCATATTGAGTAAGGTAAACTTAATCATGTAAACGGTGCAAAATCAGGAGGCAATTTTGTACATGAGTATTCATTATAAGGCTCAGAACATAATATTTAAAATAAAATCCTCTGTACTATTTTTTTCACCTTTATTATCAGTAATATCAGAAGATAACAGGAAGATATTTTCCAGCCATGACTATCTACAAAACAGCCATTCAGATTACTATTTGTGCATGAGAAATCCGTGATTTAGAGCTACACCTGTTACAAACCAAGACATCAGAAAGTGACAAGTTTCTTATTTTGTATAAACATACATATGCATTAATACCCCTACTATAGTCATGCCATGCTCTATTATCAACAGCAGCAGCAACTTTTGACTGACTTTTGTCCTACTGTGTGTTGCGATCTGGTTTAAACCCAGAAGAGCAAAGAAAATTAAGTCTCTGTGTATAAACCAGAAAGAACTTAGAAGGTTCAAAATATACCCAAAAACGAGATTAAAACTAAACTAGGTTAGACGTTGGTGCCAAAAAATTGATCTATTTTATTTAATAGTAAAGAGGCAAGGAGAAAGAAAGACAGAAATAAAGGAGGAAAGGAAGGAAGGAAGGAAGGAAGGAAGGAAGGAAGGAAGGAAGGAAGGAAGGAAAAGGAAGAAAGAGAGAAAGAGAGAAAGAGAGAAAGAGAGAAAGAGAGAAAGAGAGAAAGAAAGAAAGAAAGAAAGAAAGAAAGAAAGAAAGAAAGAAAGAAAGAAAGGAAGAAAGAAAGAAAGTAGGGGGGTGGGGGGACAGGGAGAGGGGTTAGGTGGGAGCATATCACCCATCCGAGGGTCCCAACAGCGTCTCGTTGCTCCCCTCCCTCTGGCCTTCTGGTGGTGAGGCTCCCCAGTCCCTGCTGCCACACACCGCCATACACCACGCCACGCCGCCACACGCTGAAGAGTACAGAATCCTGTGGATTAAAATATGCTTTGGGCAGGTGAGAATGCCCAGGTGCCTCCCTTGCAGGGGGCCAGGTTGACACCATTCCTTGCAACACTGTGGATCTGTTGCATCATCTCTGGTGCTCTGGCACAGAGTCTGGGGACCCCTTTGGGATGGCCTTTGATGGGCCATGCCATGCCCTCTGTCCATGTGGATGCAGCTTCTCCCTGGTGAAGGGCCCCTCAGCTGAGCTGGTCTGCACAGTGGGGGATGGGAGGTCACTGCACCTCTCACGAAAGGCTTTTCCAACACACACCCAAAGCCTCTCTCCTCCCACCCTTTGGTGTGAGGGTCTGTGCAAGCCTGGCAGCTGATAGCCCTGGGGCTGTGGTCTCCAACTTGGAGATGTTAAGCTTATGCTCTGTGAATGTCCCCAGCCCTGAGTTACTTTATCTTATCTTCATCAGCAAGCAGGTCTAGGGCCTCTCAGAGCCCCATTCAGGGTGTGGTAGTCTTCTCTAAAGCTTTTGTAATACAGTTTTAAAAGTCCTTCATGAAAACGTTTAAGTCATAAACTATAATATTTCAGTATCTGACACTGTCATTTGAGTCCATTCCTAATAAGCCTTCTTACTGAAAGCTGCCCACATTTAAATAATGCCACAAGGAGAGTCGAGGCACTTATACTAAAAGCTCTTTATGGTCTCAGGGCACCATCTGGGCTACATCTGACATCATAGAACGAGAAGTCAAATGCATTTTCTTTCATAGTTTGAATGAAGTGCCTGCTCTTGCTATGTCAATATCAAACTTCCAGCTCATGAACTCATACAACCCTCACCAGTATGATAGGTCCCATGCTGGGGATGTAAAAAGCCAGACGCACTGATCATACCTTGCCAACCTTTACATTGCCTATTCCAAATTTGAAATTGAACAGTTGCTTACAACTGCAACAAAATTATTCTGCTTTATATGAAGGAGAGGTAGATTGTCATCATATCTAGATGACACCACTCATGTTCATGGAAATTTATCCACACTCAGACCAATTATGTTCAGATTTGATCTAAATAGCCACTTTGGTCTGGAAGCATTTTTTTCTTTCAGTTTATTATATGATCTGGATTGCAGTAGACAGCCTAAGACTGAGGAACTAGGCACATCAAATCAAGAGGCAAAAATCGTAGCATAATCAATATGAAAAAAACCACAAAATGAGATCAGTCTATGGTATATTGTTAGTTCATTCTTTTTCTCAGGTGTCTTCCAATCACCAGTGGTACTTGTCAGTTTCATCAGATTTGTTATAAATGTCTTTATTGTTTGCTTAATTGAAATTAGAGAGTCACTAGCAGCTCCATCTTGTGTCATTCAGATCTTTCAAATGAATTGGTCTTCAGTGTGAATAATGATATTCCTTCTCTTCAAGGCAGACTGAATTGCAATCAACTGAACCTCTTAAAACTGTAAAATGGTTTAAAGAACAAACCCTTCCCTTCCCACTGTCAACCTTCCTATTATTCCCACTCCTAAGAAACTGCCACTTTCTAGACCAATTAATAAAGTTCATCGTATGGAGAGTGGATAAACATGGTGCTTGTGTGAATCTGATGAGATGAAACTGGGGTATGGAAAAGTCTGCAACACCCACAAACCACTGAAAACAGTTTATGTTTATACTTTGGCAGCCACTGTTGTTTAAAATATCTAGGAGAAATATTCATCAGCTAGCCATATGTTTTTAATCCAGAACATGCATGCCTACGTACAACACCAAAACCATCACAGCACAGGTAATAATGTCCATTTTTCATTTAAAAAAACCAAACCAGCAGTTGAGAGCAGTTCTTAATGACTTAATTGTTGGCAGGTTCTCTGTCATGGTTGCAGAGATGACAGCTCTTCTCAACACCATAGTATAAGGCAGCACCATAGTGTAAGGCAGTCTAACACCATGCATCTAAGCATGTGTTAGACTGCCTTAGATAATGGAATAAAAGATATCAGAGCTATCTAAGGCAGCTCTGATATCTTTTATTCCATTTATTGTTCCCAATACTAAATGTTTTTATTTTTTATACACTAATAAGAAATTCTGAGGATGTTCAAAAGTCAAACCTCTATTTTCTTCTTTCCTGTGTTTAGTAACCAATAAATTCTCTTCACCTTTACCCTCAACAAACCAATTTTACGTCTTCTTTTTTAGTTACACCTACAGTGTTTCCTCTAAAAATAAGAGCATTGATAACCCGAAAGCTTATGATTTATTGGTTCAAAACTAAATATTTTCCAGCTATTTGTCGCTGTTGAGGTGGTCACAACACATATACACACACCAACAACTCCAGGCAAAAAGTTTATTACCACACAGCATCTTTTACAGTTTCTTAGCTGTTTACATAGTTTTAAAGCACAACAAGCTTAATTCAACCAGTCACCGTATACCACTATGTGAACACACGATAATCACACAGCATGTTTTTCTACCTCTAATTCAGCTATGCCTCTTTCCCACAGTCCTTCTCTAGCCGAAGTAACAGGCATGAGCCATGATATTACAAAGGCAACAAGGCCTTCATTCTATAACATTTTACCTGTATGCAACAGCTACTCTTCCACCTGTTATTTATAATAGTTTAATCTGCAAGTTTTCCAGCTCTTCATGACTTTCAAGTTATATATATATATATGTCTTTTTCCCATTCTTCTAAGTTAGAACATATTTAAAAACACAGTTCACCTACTCAGCTATTTTTCAGTTCATCACCGATTTACCTGTTCTATCTCATTTATTAATAGCTCTATTTTTCTAGTGTTTGCACTGATTTATTTGAAACCTCTTTGTAATTCCTGTAGAGTATTGCATTATTCTGACAACTGACTTTATAAGTGGAATATGGGTTTTATGTGCACACTCACTTATTCTATGTCAAATCTTAAGCACAAAATCTGCCCAGGCTTAGGGATGAAAATTGCCACTGCTTTGCCACAGACTGCTGAGTGTTCTACACAAATTCAACATTTTTATTTGTCATTCAGGCAAATGAAACATCGATGCTCAGCTCAGACTCATTTACACATACTCATGCAATATCACAGCATAAATTTGACTCATATTGAGTTGGAGACAGAAATCCCATTGACTGAGCTATGTGGCAGTGTAAATCTAGTTTACAATATCTTCACTTCTGGAGACACTGCAGGAGAAGAAGAGAATCCATTTTTACTTTCAGATCCTGTATTGGCTTCTGGAATTTAGAAAATTATTGTTCTACTTGCATGAACAAGTAAACTAGGAGTTAGTGAAACACAGTTAAAAAAAAATCTTTTTAAAGTACTTTCTCCCTACATTGTTTGCAGGCATTCAACACATTCAGAGTTCCATTTTCTTGTGTCTTCAAATTTTGTTGATCTTGTGTTCACTTTCTGTACCTTATTTAAAGACTGATTCTGATTCCATACCATTCAGTTAACCTGTTTCAGCACATTGAATCTAACTGACCCAAACATCAAAAATGCTGACAGCTTTTCCAAAGAAATATATTCAGTGCACCCACATGGTCCAAAGACTTGCATGGTGTTACTTAACGACACACATTAAAACCTGGATCTTGCATTTAGTTGGGATCTTTGGGGAACCATTTCTGATTTCCCTTATGCCGTTATAATTTCAATGAAGTTAAATTTATCCCAATATAAAAGAAAGTCTGACTCCTGTCCTAACCTTCTAAAAACCCAATTTAGCCATATAGAATATGTGAAACACAGATTTTTTGGTCATGCACAGTATTATTCTTCTGAATTGGGACCCAACTATTACATACTCAATTTAAATCATGAAGAAAAACTAGATACACTATTAAAAATGTATATTGGCCACAGATTTTCCTAATATTTGGACTGAAATCTTAAATACCTATCCCATGCAATATTACTTACCAGTCAGAAATAAGGTTTTAATTTGCTTTAGAGTCTGAGCTGCAATCCCAACAACTTTGGCAGTGGAAAATGTAATTACCAGCCTCACTCGCAGACTAAAGATAGATCTTTGGAGCAGTTTTAAATGTTCTAGTTCTCAGGATGTTTTTCCCCCCAACCCTATAATTGTTTAAAATTAATATAACTTTTGGGGGGATAAGAAGTTCTGAAATAAGTCTATTACTCTGTTATAGAATCACAGTTGCAGTATCTCACAGATTATCAAAGAGTTTTATGAAATGCCACAAATCATAATTCCAACACCAGGGAAAAAAGGACACAAGTACTGGTAGAGAAAATATTTCTCTTAGTGATTTAACAGATCCCCTCTTCAGCAGGCAACAGAGCTAGTCACTTTTGAAGATGCCACTGACAAATAATTTAAGACCTCAACAATATGTAAGGGTTCAGTAAGATGAGACCTAGGATTTCAGAAGAAGAGACAAGTTGGTGGTTCCAAGTACTGCTTGACTCCTGTTTGAGGGACATTTCAGATGGTACAACAGGGTGGAAATGAGTTGCTGTAAAGGCAGCACTAATGGAATTATGCCAGACTCATCCTTTCATTCTGCAGAATTTTGTGGGAAAAAGGTGACATTTCAGCAAGATTGTCACCTTATGTCTGCATTTGCTTAAAGAAAAGGCAGGTTTTGCATCACAAGTTTTGCATATTTTGATGTTTGATTAATTTCTATTCAGGAAGTGGTTTTACTGGAAATGTCTTGATGAATACTCAGAAGAAACTCTTACTCCTCAGAAAAAAAATCCCAGATGCAGAATAGTTTAGAGTGCTCAAATATAGAAGTAGCTCCACCCCAACACTCCAAAAAAAGGTTGGTAAGTTATATGGCTCCAGAGTGTATTGAAATTAAAAATAAAAACAGGAAGCAATTTCAAAACAAAATAATTTATTTTTCATACAGCTTATATGTCCTTCATGGGGTAGCATCAGATGACAGAAGAACTTCTGAGAGGAAAGGGACAAAGTGAAACAATATGATGTGTATTTTTAAACATCTCAAATTAGATCTGCCTTTCTACATGCATGGAATTATTTGGCTGAAAAAGGAAGCTTCAGTCCTGCTGGTATTACTCAGTTCATGCATTTCATGGTGGGATTTGACTGTGGGTACAAGTAATGTCATTGAACTTTCGACAAAAGGAAGATAAGTATTAAAACTAAGTACATAAATTAAAATGGACCTCTCTCTGTCTTTAGCTTTCAGGAAAGGGAACAGACAATCCACATCACATTTCATGAGAGGTGAATCAGAGCTTCATTTTCTCCCAAGATTTCTTCTGCGGCTCATCAAATGAGATGAAAAATGATCCATAATCCAGGAGAGTTTACATAAGAAACATAGAATTCGTAGTATTTCTCTGCAAGCGTTTTAGCCAGGAAAATAGGAGACAAAATGACGTCCAATAGTTTTTTTAAAAGCAAAATCTTTCCATGATCATTATAAAGATTACTTGACATGTATTGTGACTGACAAATGTGTTTGAGCCTTGTTTGTCTGTGAACAATATCTTTCACATGTAAACCTAATATGCATAGGAAATGAATTAATACATTTTTCTCCTCTCTTTTTTTCCCACAGTGGTGTGAATATTTGTGTTTCAGGAATGACCTTGAAAAAGACAGACTCATGTAAAGGCTAGTAACAATAATAGCAGTAAAACCGTTATGTTGAAAAGAACAGACAGTTTGATCTAAGAAAATATTTGTACTCCTGATAAACATTTGAGAACACTTTTGATAGGAGAAACTTAAAAGTGAAAACTCAAGAAAGCCTGAGATTGTTAATGCAAATTATTTGGAGAATTTACTACAACCATCATGAATTGCTCTGCATGTGTTTGTTTTTCAGAAGCACTCATTCAATAGTATTTTATTTGCATGAGTATCTGCAAAAGGTGAGCTCCACACCCATGTGCACAAATATTTGAAGGAAGTTAATGGCAAATCCATAGCTGTGTTTTGATGCAAGATTTGCACAATGCCATGAGACAAATCTGCCCAGTCACAAAGAACCTAAACATTAAACCATGAGAATAAAGAGAGATGAATGTTTGAGCACTTCGAGGACAGAAGGCAATAAACTTTGCTGAAATACTAGTGAGGGTGTCACACCAAATCAAATTTTTAAAAACAGACAGAGAAAATATTCCACAAGAAACAAAATGATCCAATCTCATTGAATAAAATATTAATTGTGAATTATTCATTCAGCATTTTCATCTGGTTGAGTCTTAACTGAAACCAAATAATTCAGTTCTGCAACCATGGAGAAATAAATGAAATGCTTTATTTATATTTTTAAATATATTTTAACTCTAACTTTTGTAAGTGTTTCAGTAGCTTGAAAGGTCTAAGTTATTTTCACTTTCCAAATATTTTATAACAAGACTCCATCAGGAAAATTCTCCTGCAACTTGGAGGTTCCCTCCAGGGACTGATGATAATTTCCTTTGGACAATCTGTCTCAGCAAATTCAGAAAGGAATAGTACCTTATTTTCTGATCCTCCTCTTCTTGTCCTCTGCTGTTCCTTTTTTTTCTGTTACATTATCCTATTAGGTGAGGGGGTTTTATGTACTGATTTCTTTTTCAACATATATTTGTGTATGCATTATTTACATAAGTGATTTTATATTTCTCATTATTTACCCTAGTCATTGGTAGTAAGTGTTTGCATTCTGCACAAAAACTGTTCAGTTTTCAATCTAAATGCCAGACTTTCATGGGTTTGTTTTGTTTTCCTCATAAACAGGGCAAAATTAATCATGAACCCTGAATGGGAGACAACAATTTAACATCCATGGGCAATGATTTTGATTTTCAGTGTTGGCCACTTTTGGGGTGCCTCTGCAGCAATTAAACACAGCAAATATCTAAAGAATATCAAAGAGATAGTTATACCTCATTGTTCATTTCCTCAAGTACTTTCTGCGTGGTTTTGACATGAAAGAGTAGGGACCCATTTTATTAAAGTAACATGGTATGTTTGGGGCACAGCATGATGAGGGCAGAATAAGCAAAGGAGGATGCACAGCAGTAAAATCTTTCCTTCTGAGATGCCACTTCAATGCTGTGGTGGCTGAGACTACCATCTCTTTTGTCTATGTAAATAAAAACTTTAAAATTAGCCAAGCCTGTAACAGAGGAAAATTTGGATTCCTAATGCAAGTGACTGAGAGTCAAACATTTTATTCCTCTGTCTGCTACAAAATACTCCATTTTCTTGGAGAGATCATTTCAACAGTCTGTTTCTAGTTCTCCTTGAAGGCAGGATAAATAATACCTTCCTGATGAGAGTAATACCAAGTTCAATTCTTTGCTATTCATCACATGTTCAGATAAGACAATGGTAAACCACACAAAAAGACTCTTTTTATCAGGTCAAGTTCTCACTGGCTTTGATTGAAGTTTGCTGAGATAAAGATAGAAAATTACTAAAAAGTGTGACCTATTATAAATAACAATTCATTTAAACCTTTTATTCAGGTTTATTTAATGTAGGGTCCTCACATCTATGTGGTATGATCTCAAGAATGTGGGCTAGGGTTTTTTTCTCTTCATTTCTTTTCTCCTTCTCCTTTTTTCCATGCACAATGCCCATATTAATGGAACCCTGAGTTATCCAGGGGTTATTATAATGCACTGAAATAATGAATAATCATTTATGTGCAAAAAAAAGGGCCAGGAATATCTGAGGGATGCTTGAAGCAGTTGAAATCATACACTCAGATTATTTAAATGTAGTTTTATAATATTTAAAAACCTTTTTGAATTGAAGGACATTAATTTCCTACTGAAGCTTACAGCTAATGCTACTGTACCACAGTTTCATGTGTCAGATCAGGATTTCAGGTAAAAATACACTTAGGGGGGAAGTCTGTCTGCAACTAAGAGATGTTTGTCCCCATAAAGGAAGGAGGAATTCTTTTGTAAAATAGATGCCACTAAATATACTAGATCAAGAGTAAAACAACTGCCCTCTCTCCCCAATACAAGCCTTGATTGATCAAGATTTGACAAAATGTGTGTTAGAATTAAATATTTATTCCAGGTGTTTCCGTCCCATCCTCAGTTTCTCTTTTTCCTCTGTTCAAAATTATCCTCCAAAGTGCATGAAAAGCTCTTTTGTCTTTGTCCTAGTATCAAAACCACCATATTTTAACATCCTCATTCCAAGTAGAGAAAATATTTCTGATGACAGCATGAGCAAAATGAGTACATCCCCTTCCCAAGATGGAAGATTTAGCTTCTCAGCAGCATCCCATGAATCACACAGGTGAGACACAGACATTGGGAATAACACCACCATAGCTGCTGGTGGTTTGCTAGAAAGTAGAGTCCTTCAGCAGCAAGACATGCCCTTGCTTTCTTTAACAGCAGATGTTTCTCTGGTTTAAAATCTGCCTGAAGGGCAGTGGGGCATTTCCAGTTATTTACGGTATGGTAAGTCATTGCTCCCAGCATTCACCATGTGGTTTGATCCAATTTTAGTATTTTTCATTAAAAAACCCTCACTGACTGAAGATATTGAAGTCAGGACTGAGAGAAGTTAAGGGCCCCAAAGTGTTACAGCTTAGGAGAAATTTCACTGATGGTTTCACTATTGCTCTGCCAAGATATCAATGGCAACGGTCATGTACCAATTATTTTCTCTTTTTTTGTAATCAGAAACTGTCCCAATAGTAACATCCCACATAAATATCTACTGTGAATGTATTGGTCTCAAGACAAGGTGTATCCCTCTGTTTGCCACTAGAAAGATCACATCAGGATCTTTCCTCTCTTTTCATCAGTAATTTTCTCCCTTTTGGTTTCACCTCCTCTATGTAGTTTCTCTTCTCCCAGATCAAATCACCTCTCAGACTTACCTTTCTATTACCCCATCTCTCTATTTCCCTTTATCATCACATTTCTCTGTCAGGGTATTCAATACCCAAAGAATAGGAAAGGGTAGGATGAAATCTTGACTGTTCTATTCAAAGCCTTCTGGCACAAAACCTGTACTCATCTGAAAAAAAAGTCACATGAAAGGAACTCTATCATTTTTTTAAAATAAGTGTAACAAACCAATTACAGAAACACACACATCACAGGTCAGAGTGACAGAAATATTCAAAATGTTTTGTTTCCAGGATTTTCTAACAGCATTTGCCAATCCTTTGAAATGCAGATGACTATTAAGGAAAACATTTTGAAAAAGAGGTCCCCGACTTGAACCAAAATTACATACAATGCACAGTAGGTTTTAAGAGAGATGTTGTATCCCATGGTGCAAAGAGGGCATATAGGTATAAACTTGTAGGGACAGGCACCCATCCACAGCTCAGGCAAAGTGGCATTGTCTCACTGAAAACCAGTCTCAGAGAAGGCAACAGGATCAAAAAGCCTAAATTTTGTTGTCATCAGCAGCAGCATCAGTGGTATAACTCTACAGGACTGCCAGAGATGCTGTACGTTACACAGGACAAACACTTCCCATGCATCATACACATATAGTAATGTACTTAAAAAGGAAAGCTGTGTGCATTTTGCTGTTATCCTTGTAATTCTTTCTGATGTGTTAGGAATTGCCCTGAACGTGAGCACTGAACTTGGTCTGGGCACCTGCAGCAGGTGCCACTGGTCTCCTCCTTCTCCAGCTGCCACAGACAAGACTGACCCCTCATTTCAGACCATCTTTATCTATGTCGGGTAGTCTCAAATACACTCACTTGACCTCTAGTAGAGCAATCAACCAGATTTTAGGGCACCCCAAAAGATCCTCTCTGAAGGCTGTTGTTGCTGCAAAGTTGGAGTCCAAGATATATTATCCAGTGGTCTACCCTTGACATCGCCCTGATTTGACAAATGCAAAACTATCTGGTAATATAAATGTAACTTCCAAAATGTAAGAAAGAAATTTAATAAGTGTTCACATAATTAGACAATTTTGAAGTTGCTTTGGATTATCAGGGGGTTTTTTTCCCCTTTTTTTAACCACAGAGAATATTTATAAGTAGTTATTCCCATCTTGTTAGCTCTTCTGATGCTTCAGTTTTGCAGGAGATACACAAAACACGTAATAACACAAGCCAGTGTTATTAGTATGATGAACTAAAAATAGCAGCAATAAAATATGAAAATATTAGCCATCCATACTGTCAATTTACTATTGATTTTCTTTCCCACAATATGAAATTAAGAGGACAAGGGGCATTAATGTAATACAATGGAGATCTCACAGTTAAAATACCAGACCCTTACATTGCAATAATATCTAATACTGCTGTATCCAATTAGAAGGGTATGTCTAAAATATGATGCAGTAATATAGCATGGTACATAAGGAAAAAAGCTAAATAGAACTTGAGCTGGGGTCTTTTTTTGGGGGGGAGGGGCGTGGTTGGTGTTGGGTTTGGGTTTTTTTTAATGTTAAAGAAAATGACATACTTCTGTAATTACTGGTCAGGAAAAGAATATTCTAAGAATAAGATGAAATTAGAATAGAATAGAATAGAATAGAATAGAATAGAATAGAATAGAATAGAATAGAATAGAATAGAATAGAAAATATCTTTACACTTAAGCACATTATGGTGGAGAGGCATTAACTGAAGTAATTTTCTGTGTTCAGTTTTATTATTTCTAAAGTGAATTGCAGCTGCTGGAGCTGTTATTATCATCTATATGCGTGGAGCTTAGGCATTGCTTCATTGTAAACAGAGCACACTTTCAGAGTTATTACAAGAGGATTTTCTTTCCATTATGAAAATCCATTCTGACTTAGCTGCAGAGATGGCACCAAAGGGAAGCCAAACACGGCATAAGGAAGACTTCCACCCACAAATGTAACATGGCATGTTGCCATTTTATGAAACTGGAAGAGAAGCATACCAGTGCTTATTTTTCTGCAATATGGCTGGGGTTATGGCAACAGTTCTCACAGCTTGGCACAGAAAACTGAGAAATTTAAGTACTCTCAAGTCCTAAATATTACCATCTATTATTACTATCATTATTTTGTTTCAGTTTTTTTGCTTGGTGTGTTTAAGGAATTATTTTCACTTATGTGTCATAAGAAGTTCTGAAAAGGACAGTGTTTTCACAATAGAGTTTCAAAGCTGGTCACCACAAGCACATTTCACACGATTTTCGTGTACCTATTTAAAAGTCAAAGTCAATGTGATTATATGCTCATGCTCAAAGTATGTGATACAAATATCTGCTAATGTTGGAAAACAGCTGAAGCTGAGGCATGAAAGATCATATTCAGTGTACTATCAACAGTATCAAAAATTACATTTAAAAAATCCCAGAAATTATTTTACTGGATGCTTTTTCACAGCATTATTGTTTGAAAGTCATTCAATACTTCCCTTACCTTCACTTTCTGATCAGAAAAAAACATTTTTGTCTACAAAACTGTCCAAAGACTCCAGGAGCCAAAGAAATGCATGTGGGTACAGAGATTTTATCTGGGATTGCATTTACCACTGTGCTTCTGTACATTTGTAACTCTGCCTCTGGAGAAATATTGAATATGGTGCTGAATCTATTCTCTAAAATGTTACCATAAAATTCTCAGCTAAAAATGGAACATTTTAATACACAATTAAGAAAAATCTCCTAATTACTTTTAAATTGCAAGACTATAGCATCCTGTCAAAAGTTACCAATTAGGTGCTATTAAAGTGTCTATTGTGCAGGTGTTTGGGGTTTGCTTGTTTAATTTCAATTAATGTCTTAACAGATGGTAAAATAATAATATAATACTATAAAACTAGTTGCTACAATACATGCATTTGTGACAAGAACATCAAAAAAATTCCAAACTGCTAGACCATACTGCTCTTTGAAGAAGAAAAGAGAAACTATCTATAATTCTCATTCACAGCTTGTTTCATAAACAAGATGTGCAAATTAAGCAGTTTTAGGTATGATAATAGGGAAAACCTAGTTTTCTAGTTTGAAATGGGGAGGTAAAAATATTCCAGAAATATTGTATCAAAAATGTTTTGATTGAAAAAAGCATCTTTTTAATTCTGCTTGAGGAGAATGAAGCAGGATAGTATACCTGAAGTGCAGCTGTGTGCACAGTAAATGATTCAAATCTTGCTATTCAGGATGTGATCATGTGAGTTTAACATGTCATGAGCCACAGTTCTTCCAAACCTTCAGGATCATCAGTGATGAGTCTTTCAAAGAGGCTCCAAAGGATAAATCATCACAGGGAATTGCACCAAATCAGTGGGTTTTTTCCTGCATAGCAATTACTATGTGCTTCTTAGGGAAGTCTGCTGCATCCTTGGTGCCTGGGTTAAAGATGTGAAGAGAAAGCTTCCTGTGATGGTACAGTCCTCAGATTTTTATCTGTTATAGCTGTTTCATGCTGGCAATGATGCAGTTGCAGTAAGTCTGAGAGTAACTGAGATATTTCAGGACCTAGGTATTACTGGATAAGGGATCAAGAATGCAAGAAGTTTCCTCCCTGTCCTTCCAGAGGGGAATTATGCGGGAAGGAACAGGAAGAGCCAGCAAGTCAATATGTGAGCCTGGTGTCACTAGCAGTATTTGGATTTTTTTAGTAATGGATTGGTCTACGTGACACCAGGCTGGAGTACAACTGATAGGGTTCAGCTTTCTCAAAGGGGAAAAAGGATCTTTGCAAAAGAGTTGGTAGGGCTCATGGAAACTGCTTTAAACTAGATTTGAAGGGGGAAAAGACACGGGTAGCTCTGTGTGGTAGGGAGGGTTTTCACTGTCTAAGGTTTGATGATGGTGATGACAGGGTTGGGTGTTTATAAGTAAGAATCAGAGGAAAGGCCAACAAGGAAGTTATCATGGCAGGAGTCTGTTACAGACCACCTAACCAGGATGAAGAGGCAGTCAAAATAGTCTATAAGCAACTGGGAGAAGCCTCATATTCACTTGCTTGGATGCTAGGATTATTTTCCCCAGAAAACACAATTATTTATGGAATATTGTGTCAGTTCTGAAATCAAAATAGCTGTTATCTGTTTCAGCAAAAGTGACACTCTTCTTCTATCCCACACAATGTAGAATTAATGATACAAAATAATAAGAGAAGTTAAATGCCAAAAATTTGTCTTGGCTGTGTCACAGCTGGGCTAACAGTGTGTCTAATCCTGTCCAACCATAAGGTAACAGAGAAAAGCAATAATAATAATTACAGGGGCAGAGGTTCCTGGCACAGAGATGACTTATTTAACACTAAGAGAACAAAAAGGTCAATAATGAGTAAAATCAGAAGGGCAGAGTGGAAAATTAGTCACTTCCACTTTGCACCCGCTTATAACAAAAGACCAATGAAAAAAAGAAAATTACATAAAACAAATTGAAAGGAAATCATCCTCATGCACTGCCACTGGCAAGTGGAAAATTCACACTGCCTTAAAGTCAGATTGTGAGTACTTAGCATAAAAAACTAATTTGGCAGGATTTTTTCAAAGGACTGAAACATTTTATCATCTTTTAACAATAGCTTTATGCAGGCAAAGTAAGTATGAGGAGGAAAATCAGAGCTGGTCATCAGTCTGTACTAATGTTCTTTATCCCAGTAACATTGCTGAGGAAGGTAGATGCATTATGCTGAGTGAGATACATCACTTCTTGAGAGTCTCAGATCTTACCATCCACCTCCAGACCAAGTCGCCCTAATTAACTGATAATGAACTAAGAAAAAATGAGCTTTACCTCTTCAGTGCCACTTAATTCAACTAGTGGCTCTGTCATAGGAGTTCCTTTAAAAGAGGCTTTATGAAAAACATAAGAACTTCCAGTCCTTTTAGCCAACATCCCTTGTCCCCAGCCTCAAGCTTATCTCATGTGTATTTAAATACAAAAGATGGAGAAAACCTCTATAAGGCAGCTCTGAGAAGCAAAATTGTTTCACTGACTGCAGGACTGCAGTAAAATTAGTCAAACCCATTGAGGGAGTCACTAGAGATAGATATGTGTTTATCTTTCTGACATTACAGTAGCTGTATTTGAAACACCTTTGCTCCCAGAGCATACCTACTTGACAACACCCTTAATCACTAAGTTTTCTATATTTCCATGCATATTGCTCTCTCTGGTATTTTTAATATATCTTGCTTCTGCTTACAACTCCTGCACAAAGCTGTCAATCTTCTGAAATGTTTCTCTCACTCTTTCCTTTTTCATGCACATCTACATTTCTGATGATATCTAGGTAACTCAGACGAAAGGCTTAGCATCCTATTTAAAAATGAATATTCAGTACTGCCAGCCTGCTTTGATACATTTGAAGCAGTTCAAAAAGTTGGTTTGTTTCTGCTGTAACTTAGTGTCATGGACAGCAAAAAACCCACCACAGATACCTCTGAGGAGCCCCTGGCAGCCTCAATTGAAGCCTTATTTTAGGCTGGGGTCCTGGACTATTTTTCCTTTATTAGATTCAATTAATTTTCTTTTCACTGTTCTGGACTGACTACCATCTTTTGTATTTTACACCCTATCAAAAATACATCCATGGTATTTAGAGAGACCTGTTTTAGAGATTAATTATAGCAGATTGGTTGAATAATGATTGAGTTCTAACAAATTGACACCTTTTATTTGTCTTTGCTAAAAAGGTGTTTCTGGTTTATCCCCAGCCTGCAGGAAACTTGAATATCTCTAAAAAACAGGACAACAAATGTGGTAAAATCTAATGGTTCAATGAATCTTTTTTCCTCACTGGATCTGGGCAGAGTGGGACTCTTCTAGAGGCTTTATTTCTTTTCGTTTGTTTTCTTTTCATCCCAGAGAGAAAAGCTACTGATTGGCATTCCCTTCAGAAGGCATTACTCAAACCTGCAGATACTGATTCGCTCCCCATCCCAGCCAATGTCTCTGCTAGTCTCTGTTTCTAGCCCTCCATCAAACCACAAACCAACACTCCTTGAAAAGGGCTTAAGTAACCTGCAAGAAAATTTATTCCTTGACATTTACTACCCAGGAAATCAGTTTGGGTGTACTCCATGATATGAAATCAATCCTCATTTTAATAGCAGCACCTCAAAATTTAGACCAATGTGTTTCTCCTATTTATTTCTCTGCTCTCTGGAGACCTCCAAGGGGGGCGAAAAAATCACTTTGATTTTTAAAAAAAATTACATATTATTCTGCCTCTTGGAGCAATCTGTTTGCTAAGGACAAGTGGATAGGGTTGGAGTTCCTGTAATATTTCAGATGATAATTTCATGTGGGGAGTGGAGGCTGGGCATTGATCAAATGCTGGACAATCAAAGATTGTCTTCCTAAGCAACTTAATTGAATAATTTTAAGGTTGAATCCTCAAGGTGCGCCATCAGTTTCAAATATTTACTACTGTTTGTGATTTGGTCCATAAAGAGAGAATAAATCAAGCGTAGATAAGCAGAGTTATTTTTTAGAGATATCTCCCAGCATTATCTGTTCTTTACAGAATTGAACAGGCTGAATGAGTGTCTAGAGAAGGACAGGTTTTTTGTTCTCTGAACTAGGAGAAACTCCTCAGATTATTAGCAAACATCAGTGAATACATCTTCTCTCCTCAGATTTCACAATCTCTTTTTAAAATCTGCAAGAAAAGCTAAAAAATTTTGAAGCTGATGTCCCTAGGCACACCTGTGAAGGCATCTCTTGATCATTTAATAAAAATATCATTAAAAAGCTTAACAATTACATTTTCATTAACTTGTCTTTAGAAGAGGTGCACATATATGATTCTTCATTCCCTCCCTAGGACTTTGAATTTTGCTCTTGGAAGTTGATTACTTTGCCTTAACAATATCCATTTCCTTGAAAAATTATTTCTGATTTTTTTATTTGCCCAGATGTCTATGCTAAAGACTGAAATAGTCTTGCTTTTCTTAGGGCACTCATCCCTTGTATACAGTTTTTTTAACCTGAATTCAACTGCAGCAAATAACCACAAATAATTTTTAAATAAATAAAATTGACATTTAAATCCTTCATCCTTTATCCTTCAGGATCAATGCTGCAAGGAGAGCTTTGAGGACTGCGCAGAGACTGGGGAAAAGGCAATACTATTTATTAGTGGGGGGGTTGGGTTTTTTTTGTTATTTGTCACTAAACTTGGGGCAAGAGCATTTAAGTCACTTCCCTTGCTGAGTCAGGGGCGGTTTAGGTTGGATATCAGGAAAGGTTTTGACCCAGAGGGTGGCTGGGCACTGGAACAGAGTTCCAGGGAAGTTGTCACAGCACCAAGCCTGACAGAGCTCAAGAAGTGTTTGGACAATGCTCTGAGGCCCTTGGTGGGATTCTTGGGGCGTCCTGTGCCGGCTCAGGAGTTGGACTCGATGATCATGATGGGTCCCTTCCAAGTCAGCATATTCTGTGAGTGTATGATTCTAAGAAAAGTCAGAATGGGATCGTGTGAAATAGTTAATATTCTGAAATAGACAGATTAGGCTGAATTCTAAAGCAAAACCTTACAATAGTGGCAAAGTGAGTGTATTCTCAGCAAATATTTTTATGGTGTTTTTGTTTCTTTTTCATTTGTGGCATTATAATTAAAGAATTTGGGTAAATCTTTATTGTACTTCCCTTTACTGAATAAAATGTGGACTCCAACAAATTTATGTAAATAGGAGTCAGTGTTATTAACATATTTCTGTGTTTCAAAAAAAGTTAGCATATAAATAAATAGATCAAAAAATATGGTAGCAAGGAGAATTGTTAATTACGTGATGTCACTGCTTATGTGCTGATGTAGTGCATGCCCCATCATGTTCTGTACATCTTCAGTGATGCAAGGATACAAACTTTTACACCATAGTTTTTGAATGTAATGCTATACAGTTACACTACAAACCCAAGAAATAATAATATTTGTAAAAAACTCTAATATTTTTAAAACATAGCAAGGCTATTGCCATAAACATACAAGGCTACTTATAAAAACAGGCAGCTTTAGGTGAATAAATAAATACTGTATGTCCCACACTTGGACTTTTTACAGTATGAGCAGAGTTCTATTATTGCTGCACATAGAAATCTGCATCTCAGGAAGGAGATCATGCTAACTCATTGTCCATGCTGCTTGATGTTAACTCACTTTCACACATCATCCTAACACCGTGTTTAAAATTTATTTGGTGAGCTGTCCACTATGAAGTTTCCTGGACTTTGTGCTCTCATATCACAATGGAAGCCAATCCTCCCTTTACCAAAATTAAATCTGCAAGGTCTCCTGAGTAAGGCATCAAGCCCTTTATAGTAACAATAAAGTCAAACTAACCACAGGAGATCTGTGTTTGGCTGCCTGGTAAAACAGAGATCTGGTTGTAATGGTGTTTTCAAATGATCTTGGAAAATTCCACTTGAAAAACCTCTCCTCAAGTCTTTTTCCCATTCCTCAATACATGAACCAGAAATTTAAAAAAAAATAAAAAAAAAATAAAAAAA
>VZTH01012708.1:0-18793 GCA_013397815.1 Aleadryas rufinucha
GGGCCGGGCCCTACCTGAAGTGCAGCCCCTCGGCCAGGATGGTGTCCTGCTGCACACCGCCGATGCGGTTAAAAAAGATGGCGCGCTGGCCGCCCTCCACTGCGGGGAGAGAGGACGAGCTCGGTCAGCGCAGGCGGCGGGCGCGAAGGCTCCGAGGGGCTGGGGGGAACTCCACTCACCAATGAAGACGGACTCTCGCACGCCGTAGGCCAGGGCGCCGGCGCCCAGCAGCAGCTTGAGCGCGGTGCCGACGCCGCGAGGCCCGGTCGGCAGCCGCCCCGCCAGGTCCTTCAGGTTCTGCGCCATGGCCGCCCCGCCACCGCCCCCGCCGGGAAGGACACCGGAAAGAGCGACCGGCGCGGCGCTCCGGCGGGAAACCGCGGCGTCGGGAGAGCCCCCGCTGCCCCTTCCCGCCCCCAGTACCCGCCTTCCGGCGCGGCGGCTGCGGCGCTCCGGAAGCGGGTCCGGCCGGAGTCAGATAGAGGGCGCGCCCCGGCGCCATCTTGGGTGGCCGCGGCGGGAAGGGCGGGGCCGGGGCGGGGCCGACGGGGCCGCGTGACAAAATGGCGGCGCCCAGGCGGCCACGTGGGGACGCGCAGGAGGAGGAGGAGGATGAAGGGCGATCGCTGGAGGCCAAGCGGCCCCGCGGGCAGCGGCGGCTCCTGGTCGTGCTAGAGGGGGCGAGTCTGGAGACCGTGAAGGTGAGGGTGGCGGGGGGGGAGGGCGGGGGGGGCNCGGGGGAGAAGGGCGGGGGGGTCCGACCGTGCTGCGGATGCCCTCGCTCACCGCTCACTTGTCCGTGCTTTGGCCGTAGGTGGGGAAGACGTTCGAGCTGCTTAACTGCGACAAGCACAAGGCACTGCTGCTGCGGAACGGCCGGGACCCCGGGGAGGTTCGGCCTGACATCACTCACCAGGTACCCGCTGGGTCCGTCGGCACCTGTGGCGGCCTGCGCCGCTCGGGGAGCCCGGCAGGTGGCTCGGGGCGATCGTCCCTCGGGTCTGGGGGTCCGCTTGTGCCCCTGGAGCCCGGGCGGTGAGTTTGGCCTCTCCCGCTATGTTTGTGCCTTTTAGGTTTATTCGCTATTTGGGTCTGGGCTTGATTTCTCATCATTACAGTAGAACTCCCGTTGCTGGATGAGCTTAGCTTCAACATCGGTCCCTTCTGCATTTGTAGGGGCTAACCCGCAATTCTCCCTAGAATTCTCTCTCTTGTGTCTTTCTATTTCCACTACCGTGTGCTTTTCAATTTCAGAGTCTCCTGATGCTCATGGACAGCCCCCTGAATCGGGCTGGTTTCCTGCAGGTTTATATTCATACCAAGAAGAATGTTCTAATTGAAGTCAATCCCCAAACCAGAATCCCAAGAACTTTTGATCGATTCTGTGGCCTTATGGGTAAGTGATTCAAACTTTACACTAGCTATAGAATAATGCAGGAAGGTGGTCAGGAGTGGAGGAACTTTAGAAAAAGTAAAAAATTGGCACCAACCTTAAAATGTGAAAGTGAGAAAAGAGCAGAGAAGTGAAAGCATATTTCTGTGATGTTCTAGGATGCATACCCCAGCTGTGTGTTCCTTAGCACAGTGGGGAGTGCCTGCAGGAGGCTGTGCTGTCAGCAAAATAACTTGTTTCAGACTGTGATGGTAACTCTAAAGGTGGGCTTTTTGGGTACCTCAGCTCAGGCAAAGCATGGGATTCCTCCAGCAAATTAACACACAGCTTAGGTGACTTTTTTTTTTGTTGTTTTCTCTTTGCCAGTTCAGCTGCTGCATAAGCTCAGCGTTAGAGCAGCTGATGGGCCTCAGAAACTGCTGAAGGTAAATATTCTCTAACTGTTCACAGCTAATGTTGCAACGTTCTGACAGTGATGTAGGAGGAGGTTTTTTTGGGGGGGGAGGTGTTTTTTTGGTTGGGGGTCCTGGTTTCAGGGGGGCTCTCCCACATCCCACGTGGCTACATGTGCTGTAGGAGCTGCTGCTGCAGGAAAGAAGCCCCAAACATTGCTGTCTTTTGAGCTGAGGGATCTGTTTCCTCACGTGAGCCTGACTACCATGCCTGGGCATTGACGCTTTTGGGGTACAGCTTTTAAAATGGCAGAGAGCGGTGGAAATGAAGGCGTGATTAACTTGAACAGCTTCTGCAGTCACAGAGGGAAAGACTGGATAAACCACAGGGACAAAGGGTTTATCATAATACTGGATTCCTCAGAAGAAGAACTACCCTTGTTGCTGGAAATGCCAGAAAATCAGCAGCCTGAGGAAGGTGATGGTGAGGTCATCTTGGCAGAGAACGCTCGGCCCCAGCCAGCGCATCCACCCGAGGACACGGGTCAGCAGGCAGGGAGAGACAAGGAGCAGCCTTTCCAGCCTTTTCCATGCAGGGCTCTCATGAGCCTGGCTTGAGGAACATGCCAGAACAAGGAGCTGCTGGGCTGGAGCAAGACCTCACTGCACTGCTCCTCAGACAGAAGCAAGATTCCCAGAAGCAAAGAAGAACCAATCATCTAGACTTAAATGTGTTTTGTAACTGTCTTCTGGAAAATCCAGATTCCCCAAAGAAGGAGAGTGGTTTTAAATCCCAGCAGCAGCCTGCTTGCCAGCCAAGATGAGACAAAGGTGCCTAAAGGGGATGATAGGCCCCCCATGCCCTCCTGTGTCTGCTTCAAGAGCATCTTCTGCATACACACCAAGACTGGCAACATCTGGACACACCTGCTGGGGTTTGTTCTGTCCCTCTGCCTGGGGACCCTGACCATGCTGCAGTCCAACGTGTATTTCAGGGCTCCTTTGCAGGAGAAGGTGGTGTTTGGGATGCTCTTCCTGGGAGCAGTGCTGTGCCTCAGCTTCTCCTGGCTATTCCACACTGCCTACTGTCACTCGGAGAAGGTCTCGTGGACTTTTTCGATGCTGGATTATTCAGGAATTGCACTGCTGGTCATGGGGATCTCCACCACTCGTTCTACTGCTCCCCACAGCCAAGACTCATCTACCTCTCCATTACCTGTATCCTGGGCATATCTGCCATCATTGAGCCTCAAGCAAAGGCCAACCTATCTGGGATTGGTTTTGCTCAAGGACCTGGGTGTGCTCGGTGGGTAATGCAGGGGGATGGGGAAACAGGATATGTACCTCAAGGGGATTTGATTTTTGGGTGAGGACAGTCTGTAACGTTGAATTGTGTACATAATGCTGGTTGTGGAATGACACCACCACTGTATTTTGTAAATACCATGGACAATGAGGACGGACTGCTCCAGATGCACCAGTCATGAGCTCCTGATGCAGCCTGCAACCAGCTGATGAATTTTTTGTTTGTTGTTTTTAGCAAACAATGGATCTAGCTATGCGTCAGGGTCTGTTACCTCTATGCCCCTTTTAACTTTTTCCTTCCTGCAGGTGATTAAAAATCCAGTCAGCGACCATCTGCCTGTGGGCTGCATGAAGATTGGTACCTCTTTTGCAGCGTCACAGGTGTCGGATCTGCGTGAGCTGGTTCCTGCAGCTGAGCCAGTTGTCATTGTGGTGGGAGCTTTTGCCCATGGATCGGTAAGTGTGTCTATCCCTTATCTGGAATTATAAAAAGGCTTCAGTCTTGTTCTGAGTAAGGAGGTTTTATCTGCCCTTTTTTTGGCTTGGTCCTGTCCCCCCGCAGCCCCCCATTTTTCCCCATAGGCTTGTCAGAAAAAAACCCAAAACTGCAAACTGCAATGCTTGGGACTGTTCTCTCTCCCAAGGGAGGGCATTAGTGAAAGCTAGCAGCTTCCCTGCTGGAGAAATACTGTGCCTCTGCAGTTAAGGTTGGAAGGGATCTCTGGAGATCATCCCGTCCAACCCCCAGCCAAGGCAGAGTCACCTGGAGCAGGTGACACAGGAACATGTCCAGGTGGATTTTGAATGTCTCCCAGAGAGGGAGACTCCACAACCTCCCTGGACAGCCTGTTATCAGTGTTCTGCCATCCTCATCATAAAGCAGTTCTGCCTCCTGTTGAGGTGGAACTTCCTGTGTTTTAGTTTATGGCCACTGCTCCTTGCCCTGTTACTGGGCACCAGAGGAAAGACTCTGGCACCATCCTCTTGGCACCCACTCTCGAGATATTTATGTGCATTAATGAGATCCCCTCTCAGTCTTCTCTTCTCTAGAAGAAACAGGACCTGCAGTCTCTCCTCATAAGAGAGATTGTTTAGTGTCCTAATCATCTTTCTAGCCTCTGCTGGACCCTCTCCAGTGGCTCCTTGTCTTTCCTGTACTAATGGAGATGGAGCTCAGTGAAAACTTTTTGCAACTTGGTTATTTTGTTTTTTCTATTTTTCCCCTCCCTCTTCTCCCAGGTCGATGTTGACTATACAGAAAAGATGGTCTCCATCAGCAACTATCCCCTCTCTGCTGCCCTGACGTGTGCTAAAATTACTACTGCCTTTGAGGAAGTGTGGGGAGTAGTATGAGCTGCTGCTACAGCTACTGCTGTCATGATGGACTTGTATACAGTGACTTCACATTCTGGAAAGGCTCTTTAACTTGGGTGTGGACCTGTTGCAACTTTGGGCTCCTGGAAAAGACTTCAACTTCATCCTTGTAGCTTCTGAAGCAATGAGACTTTAAATGGACTGCCCCACTGACCCTTTTTCCTCCTATTAAAAGGTACCTTTTTTGTTTAAAAAGCACTTGTGAATTTTACTTTCTCATTTTTCATATGTGGGCAGGCTGGATCCCCTTATAGCAGGGACTTGGCCCAAATTTGTCAACAGAACTGGAATTCTTAGCTGTGCCCTGCTTACCCTGGTGTCACTCGGTCCTGTAGACTCGCCTTGCTCGGTGGCATGTGACAGTTCACACTCTCACACTGAGGCACCCAAGAGGAAAGGAGCTGAAGCTGATGTTAAAAAGACCAGGAGCAATTTTTATCTTAGATGACAAACGTAGAAAAGTCAGAAGGTGGCTCCAATCCAATGCAGCACCTGCCGTGAGTGTGGTACAATCATCTGGTATCAGCGGAGAGACGAGTGCCGGCCGCAGGGCGGCAGAGATAAGGCAACAGATAGAAGGTGGAGGGTCTCAAGGAGGCTCACTCGGATCCCCTCCTTTTGGGTCTCTGACCCTGTGCTTTCTCCTTCCCCCTCCTTGCGTTGAAAAAAGTCATACTTCAACACAGCAAACTTGGCAGGCGATGCTTTCCTTCCGGAGTGTTAAATCAACTCCTACGAATGCACAGGTGCTACAATCTGAAAAACAGAGAAGCCCTATATTTGTTTTGGTTGATTTGATGTTTGCCTTTTGCCTTGGTCTGCAGCATTGCTGCCCCGCTTCACCTCCTGGTCTCTCCCTCGTACAGCCTTACCTTTTGGCTGTTATTCTGCTCTTTTTAGCTTTTCTTTTCGTGGCACCATTAATCTGCGAATGTAAGGCAACACTAGCAGTAAGGTGAAGAACAACACGTGGCCGAAGAAATAAATAGATCTGTACACCTATAAAGAGAAAGGCAGGGTTGGGGATCAGCAACCAGCTTTAAGCCAAGAACACAGGAAACGGGATGGAGGGAACAGGATTGACCACATGGGGTCATCTGTTTGTGGCTACTAAGTACCTTCATCCATTTGTCCCAGGTGAAAAGGCAAAATGGCACCAGGGAGTAACCCATAAACATCCAGTGATTAGTCTGCTGCAGCACATAGAAGATGGGCCGCAAGACAGTGATGGAGGCCAAAGTGCTTAGAGGAGGACTGTCCCGGACAAGGTTCATGACCTAATTTAAAGAAAAAACCCAGAATTCTCAACAGTTGGATGTCGTGTGGCTGTATATGCAGGCTCTGCGGCCAAAGTTCTCTATATAGCTGTGTAAAATGTGTTTTAGTAAGCAGCTAGTCTAAAAAAGTAGCTAAATACCCTATCCTGGCCAAAGTTTTAATTAAGAAACTACATTTTAATAAGGAATATTATTCTCTCAGTACTGGGAGATTAACAGAGGCATTCAGTTCATGTGCTTGTCCTCCAATCTTTCCAGCTGCCAAGCACTTCAGCCGCCCTCTGCTCATATGCCAAGTTTTCCACTTTTCTCCCTGTCAGCTTCTGCAATATATTTATGGTTTGCCCACGCAGAAGGCAGCAACCTACTGAACTCTTGAGAACAAAACCCTGCCATGCTTGAAAACCAATTCCAAAGCGAGCAGCTGTTTTTCATATTTAATCCAAGTACATCCTTCAGCGTGGCAGTTTCCAGACTTGGGGGAAAGGCTAACACAGGCCGCCCCTCCCCGTTCTGGTAAGTCAGACAAAGCGCACCTGTCTTTCCACGATGACTATAAGCAACTCCATCTGAAAGCACACCAGGTAGCCAGAGTGCAGCCCATGCCAAATGGCCAGGAAGAACAGGGCCAGTGCCTGTGACAGCAGTTTGTTGCCCAGGAACTTCAGGCGCTTGAAGATGTAGCTAGAGCAGAAAAGAAACAAAGTGCTTCGAGGTTATTATCTGCCCTCCCTTGGCTGTGTCAGGGATGCGCGGCCCGGGGGACCCAATGGCTTTGCACACCCTGTGGTGACAGGAACAGCATGATCAGGGCAAAACCTACATCAGAACAGTCTTAAGGAAATCCCAGCTATAAGGGGAAGAAGGGGGTCGTTACATACAATTTAGCCGTGTGTCTCAGCAAGTGCTGAACCAAATCCCATCTGAGTTTGGCATGGGGAGCACCAAGAGCCATGGTGCAGGTGTCAGAGCAGCTCTGTGGCTGGCTGAGCAGGCAGGCAGCCCCAAGGGCTCGCTGTAGTCCCATCTTAGTCTCTGCTGCCATCAGCTGCTTGCCTTTATGAATGAACTGCCCTTCCAGGTGAATTAAAAGATCTCTCTAACCCAGTAACCCACTAACCTGTTTCTAAGAGCATAGCAACAAAACATGGAAGAAGGTGCACAAACTGAAAACTGGCAGATTCTTCCTCTAATGCTCCTGCTCAGCCTAGGGTCTTGGTTGTGCTGACAGAACAGAACTGAGACGTTACAGAAGGGGAATTTTGTCCTGCTCACCGGGCCACCCAAGCATTGGTGTTGATGTTGAAAGAAGCAATGGTCCCTGTGAACAAAGGTGTTGTCTCATACAGCCAGACCTTCATGTTGGCACAGGCATTCCACAAAGGCTTTCCATTCTGGTCTTTCCCATTGTACCCCAGACCAACAAGGATGCAGACACCTTCCTATCAAAAAATGCACAAGAAAGATAGGACGAAAGTGTTGCCTTTTTTTGTTGGAGAAGCAGAGCTGAGGAAGTGCTGACTCTCACTATGTTGACAGCATCACTAGAGATGGAACAAATGGATTAAAAACTGCCTTTTAGTTAGCTAGCCTTTGCTAACTTGGAGCAAGCTGAACTGACCTGCACTGATCTCCAGATATTTGGATTTCTTCCATTTAGTGCTAAGTCCAAGAGGCTTGGACCTTTATTCATTTGTCTTTTGCTTCTGGAACGACATCTAGACTCACCGTAACGAGCCAGCAAGTCACGTATTTGTAGAGTATTATTTTGCCCCAGATCAATATGTAACCACAACGGAACCAGAAAGGCTTCTCCTGCAGAGATAAAGAGTGAAACAGAATAAAAATAAAACCTGGAATTGAGTGGCCATAATGACACAAGGTAAATGGGATCTCATCACTGTCTTTTGTTTTAATCTGATGTGTATGTGTTAAGACATATGGTCTGGGCTGCCAGGCTTATGCAAACTTACACATCACTCTCCTTGCTTTGGTAATATTTGGCTGTACTGAAATAGGTGGAGTTTGGGAAGACTCCAGGATTAGCATAATCACTGTGGAATTTACACAGAAATGCTGATAATCTGCAAGTAGGAATTATTTGTTAGGAGTTTTCCAAGAACCTCAAAGATTCTGGTGAGCTTTACAAGTTACTCTAGTGAAGTTCTTTGCACATAATGGGAGAGGTGAAGGTCAGTAAAAGGTCATAAAATACGTTCTTTAGGTTTCAAAAACCAACAGTAGCATTTAAGATCAATTATCTATTTGTAAAGGTTTTCATTTGTTTCAGTTCTGCTTAACACATTCCTGTTCTGCATCAGATGGAATCCACAGGACAGGCAGTAAAGCCAAATCAGCTGTGGAAAAACTTATCACTAGTTGCTGACTTATTTTTAAATTGAGGCAGAAATAAAAAAAAAAATTCAACTCTTGTAGATCCAGAGCCCCCCAGAGAAGTGGAATTCTTCCACACCCCACAAGGCCAAGTGAATACATACCATATAGTCATCTGAGGTGAGGTATTCATC
Source organism: Aleadryas rufinucha (assembly GCA_013397815.1). NCBI lineage: Eukaryota > Metazoa > Chordata > Aves > Passeriformes > Aleadryas > Aleadryas rufinucha. Next base: position 8,270 of record VZTH01012708.1, read on the forward strand.
AGAGATGTACAGGCTGGACAAGGTGTAGGTTACTAGAAACAAGAGACCCAGGCTCAGGCGCTTGAGAGCAGGCACAAAACTGAGAAAGACAAATACGAAGGTCAAAGAAATGCCTTGGGAAGAGACCATCAAATTCATAGGTTTAAAAACGTGGAGAGGAGGAGGTAGGGGAGACAGTGATAGGGAGTCACCACATTCCACTGCAGCAGCTGCCTCCATTTGGAAGCTGGGATTCAAACATCACCAGGTTAGAACCGAGTCTGTACTAAAGATGTCAAATGGTTGTTGATTTCATGCCCTGGAACAATGCTGGGACATTAAGCAGAGTTATGAGCAACTTTTGAAAGACTGCTTTGTCTCATAAATCACTTCTGGTCACAGTACTTTTGCGTCCAGATAAGAAGGCAGTCTGCTGCAGGGAACGTGGAGGATTCAGCATTCTAGGATTGTAGGAAGGGGAGAAGCTAAGCAGCTTTTTATTACCTATTGGGTCTCTGGCCTGGAACGTCAGTCATCTCACCCCTTGCCAGTTTCTGATAGTCTGTCATGGAGAACTGAGGCCCAACCATGAAGGCACCATAGAAGTAGGAGAATCCTGAGACCTCCATCAAGGTAGGAACTCCCCGGACAGCAAATCGCTGCTGCTCAGGGGTCAGGAACTCCTGCACCAAAAGGAGTGGCATTAACATCATCCCAGGGGTTTCCTACTAGCTCTGGATGTTATGTCCTCAGCCTGTCTCCTTACTGGTCTCAGTTCTTGCTCCCCATAGACATGGAACTTTACACTTTGTACTTCACATCCATTCCTCTCCCCAGCCCTCTCTATCCGCAGCCCCTCCAAACAGCAACTAGATCCAGTAGTTGAGACCAGTTGCACAGATCTCTATTCCCAAATAAGCTCCAAACATGGAAGTGATCTACTGACAGGCATCCCTGGCAGCAGAGTAGGCATAGTAGAAGCACTGTATCTGACCTATTCCAGACCCTGTCTGCAATTTCATGTACTCTCCCAAGACCTTATCGTGCTACAATTCCTACTTCTTGATGCAAAAATTGTCTCTAAGTACTTGAAGCTTCAGCTTAGGAATTTTCAGCTTGACCTCACTCTCTTGCAGTCAGCAGTGATTCCATGGATGCTACAGACTTGGTCATGCCTCAAACGAGATGGGGAATGCAGGTACTTGAAGCAGGATTGAGAGACTGTAAGAAGTGTAGTGCCCTCTCCCACACACTGCTGTGCCACTTCTCTGTTTCATCTGCTCTAAAAACAGGGTCCTAACAAATGGTAAAGGGCAACCATTGACAAGGATATGGTAGGACTCATCAAAGGAAAGGAAGATGGGAACTCAGATCCAGTACTGATGGTCTGCAGGTTAAAGGTACACTATCCACAAGACACAGAGCATCAGGGATTGGGAATCTAAAGCAATAGATTTGAGGGAAGGAGATGGTGGGGAATTTGGAAGGGGACAGAGTAATATTTTGACATAGCTGAAACAACTTCTATCCATCTCTAATCACTCTTGTCTCTGTTTCAAATTATTTTGTTCCACTCTAGAATTCAGTGCCCTCAGACATGCACAGAGGCTCCCCTCTCAGCTGTGGCTTTTACCTAACAATGCAGCTTGCTAACTCACATCCTTTGAAGTTGATTTCCTGATCTCTATCTCACTGGGACAGCACGGAATGACGGAGAAATGGTGTCTAACTCACCGGATCTTTTCCTCCATCATAGTAATCGATGGCCAGACCTAAAGGAGAGAAACAGTGACTTGAAGCCCTGGGATGGGCACAGCTTGCAGAGTGAAAGAGAGAGAAGAGATGTGTCACTCACCAATCAATTTAAGTGTCAAGACACAATGTGGCATTGTCCACTTGATGTCATAATGCTCTGTGGCTGTGAAGTAATATCCAGCCATAAGGTATGTCTGAAAGAAACCATTGTTTGGGTTATTCAAACTAATTCCTCCAGCTGGTTTTGATCTGCCTCCACTTTTCCACCCACAGTTGCTACTGAAGTGCAAAACTGAACAGAGGCCTCCCTTCTACAAACCCAGGGAGTAGGAAAGAGGGTTTACCATCTGAAAGAGGAATGTGGTGATGACAGCAGTGATTGTGCGACCCATTAGTCTCAGTATGAGGAACTGTATTAGGACACATATCACAGAATGAAAAAACTGCATCCCTGTGGGCAGGAAAAAGAAAGAGAGAGGTAAGAAATAGAAATTACATCTATAGGTCCTTCCAAATCGCAGCATGCCCTGGGCCAGGCAGCTCTCTCTTCCCAAACTCATCTTACCAAAATTGAAGTAAGCAATTGAGAGTCCTGTGAACACATTGTAGAGATGAACGAGGTAGGCCTCCTTCTGGAAGAGGAAATAGCGCTGGAACAAGGCAAAAGGATATCCTGAGTAGAGGGGAAAAAAAAAAAAAAAAAGAAGGAAGAGTTGTAAATAAGTTTAAACAAGTATTTGTCAGGAACCAAACTATAGCCTTCTTGAACATGTCATTAGGAACATGATACATTTTATCAACCCAGGCCATGGTGTTAATTCCTGATACTGTATTTGCATCTTGGGAGACAGACTCCAGATGAATTACTCTGTACAGAAGAAAATACTTTAACAGGAACATAATTATAGCAAAACTGACATTGAAGTGCAAAAAATTACAGGATTACAGTTTCTGGCCTCATTCAATATATGAGATGGATAATGCTGAAATACATGAATCAGACTTTAGCCTCTGATTCATTTCCAAATTCTGTGAAAAATACAATGAATATGGCAAGAAGCTAGATTAAAAAAAAAAAAAAGGGAGGGGGAGGAGGGAGAAACTTTATGGTTAATACCATTGCAATGTCCAAAAAAATTCAGTCCCACTCCCACCTCAATGAGTTCTTTCAGCTTTAATTTCAGAGTTCCTCAAGTGACCTCCAGTAAGATATTCTAGCTTTTCTACCTCTGCAGCTTCAGATTTGCATCTGATTTGTGAACTACTGGGTACACAAAGCTGTAACTAAAATCCACTGCTACTACGCATGTAGTATTTTTGGGGAAAAAAAAAATCAGTCAGAAGCATTTCATGTGGAGCAGCTAAGAAAAGTGGAAGGGCTTTTTTCCTTGCATTTTCTGCGAGGTAACTCCTAGTCTAAGTTAGGAATGCCTCCAGATTATTCATCTGTGACTCAAGAGAGAAGCAAACATTTGTGAAGCACTCTGGTAGTACAGTGAGAAGCATCACACAGAACACCACAATTCAATTAAATTCTGTTGTCTAGGTGAGGTTCACAAAGCATGCAATAAACATTGCCACATATGAGACAGTAAATATAATATGTATTAATACACAGTGGCACAGGAAGCGTTGCCCACCTCACATCTGCACATGCAATTAGTGTTTCTAAAGGCATGTGCACAAGGTGCTGAACTGGGATACCAGAAGCCACTTTAATTCTGGCATTCTGTAACTTTACTGCTTTACTTTGCAAGCCTGTCTCTTATCCTGCTAAAAAAAGGGAAATTCATCACATATCACAATACTGGCATCCACACTACTTATCATCCTATCTGAAATCAGGAGCAGTGGATAGAGCTCTGCTACCTGCACTAATGGAGTGGTAGTGGCAGGGCGTGGTCATGTTTTATATAGAGCTGTAATAAAAGGTGATGAAATGCACATTCTGCCGAGAAGCGTATGATGGATGGAAGGCTTCCAATAAGCAAGGCCAAGTCTAGTCACTACTGTGAGAGGAAATGAGAAACTCTGTCACGTTATGTAAAGTACACGTCTGGCAGTCTGGCAGTGATAAGAGGCTGGAACCATTTTAAGGCCCTCTCCATCCCCACAAATCCCTTGGGAGGGAGCTCTGGAGTTGGGCACTTTTGGGCTCCTTTCTAGATGGTGGTTCCCAGAGGGCACCATGTTCTAGTGCATGCATATGTGTACCTGCTGCCTCCTGAAACTGAGCTGCTGCTCCCCATTTCCTCAGCCTCCTGCCACCCCTCTTTCGGTTTTCCCCGCCTCCTTGTTGCTGTTCCTTCCTCCTTTTGTGTCCCACGGCGGTTTCTATGCCACAGGCTGCTTTCTGGCCAGCCCCACATACCACGGCCCTCCGCTCCCAGAGCCTGGCAACCTCCCTCCTGCACATCCAGCCTGCTCTCCCCTTCCAAAACAGCGGCTCCAAACTCCCCTACAAAATGCCTTGCCCAAGCCATCCCTCTCCCTTCCCACTCTTCCATGCTTTTTACACAGCACAATTCTATCCCATTCCCCCCCATTGCTGCCCTGAACACCAGCTGAGGGGGAAAGAGGGAATTGGCAAAGAGAGTTCATCACATGGACTCTCTGGGGATACGGGAGTAACTCAAAGAATTAGAGCAATTCACATGATGTAGGAAAAAAAATAAGTAGTATTTTCTACTGGCCTTTTACTCAGAAACATACAAATGGGGATTCCTTGTTCACGAGCCAATTTTCCTGCTGAAGTTTAATAAACATAGGAAGAACTGGCTTTAAGAAATGGAAAGTGGTAAAAAAATATGAAGTTTTACTATCAGATTAGGTCAAAAGTTAAAAAGCTGAGGTTTACTGTGGAAAAATGTTTCCCCCTTCTGAGCAAAGGGGAGAAAAATCAGATCAGAAATACAGGCAAAGCACAATTTATTGCTGTTCATCAACATGCATGGTTTTAAACCTACATTTTAAAGGGTCTCCCACTCTCTCAAAAATCACTAATATTTTGGAAAACAGTCAATTTCTATCAATTTTTTTCTCTCTAGCCATTTCTATAGACATAATTAAAGTATAGCTGAATACTATAATGTAACTATTGTTCCTACTCTTTCAGAGACCTGTCTCACTTGTCAGCCGTGCTCCTTTTTAGCTCTACACAGGAGATCATGTCATAGTTTGGATAATGCTGCTCTGAAGGAAAAAGAATTATGAACCCTTGCAAATAAAAAGCTACTAATACACACTGCATCTATGTTTTTAGAAACCACAGACTTAAAGCCTGGTCTTGCACTACGTGGCTGCTGTTCCGGTTCAAAAGTCACAACATCAGCCTAAATTCTTCTGATATCCAGAGTAACTTGTTAGTACTCTGGACTGCAATTTACCTACGGTTTTGCTGCATGAGATAATTTTCTCAGTTTTACAGCTGGGCCAGTTGCATGCTGCAGATACAAACTTTAACCCCCAAATGACAGTGGATACTGAGTAGCAATGGTCATTCTGATGTGGCCTGTGCCCTTCTGAACACTCATAAACTACTATTAAATAACAAACAATTTCTGCTGATAACACCACCAGTACTTCTGCCCCACTACCATGTCCCTGAAGCAGCCTGAATTAGCACAGCAGCTTTTGGAGTTATGGTTGTCTTCTGGCAAGCTTGATGTCACCTTTGGATATGCCAGCAGGAGGACGCTGCGCTGCTTTGCTTCTGCCAGTCAGAGCAACAGGACAAGAGTCCCTGCTCCCTGCTGCCAAGACGCTCTGCCCAGCAGCTCCCACTCTGCCAAACTCCCCTTTCACAGCTCCCTAAGCAGAGTGGACCGAGGTGGGAAAGCAGCTGTAATACTCCTGGAGAAAACAGCAGGAAACCTCTGATCCAAAGTCATTCTTCCCTACACAGCATGGAGCTGAAAAACAGTCTGCATGCAGAGCTGGGTTTTGCCTCTAGACAGACTTTCCATAGAACGGAATTAGCAATTGAGATTATTTTTTTTTTATCTCACAGGAACAAGAGGATATCTCTGGTTAAGAGAACCATGGTGATGGAAGCAAAGGATAAACTCAGCTTGGTGGCCACAGCCATTTGGGAGAGTAATGGGCCACTGCACAAAGCCCAGGTTGTCCACAGATACAAGAATCTAATTGAGCAAAAGAAGGTAAATCATCAAGAAAGTGGATGGGGCAGAAAAGTTCTACTAATCCCAAGAAAAATAGTGCTGTCAAGTTTGCTGTCTTCTGGACTGGGTGATTAAGATGCCTCTCTTTTTCCAGAAATAAAGCTGCAAGAACACCAGAAACATTCTTTTCATCTCTGCGCCCTTTATCTCCCTTTTTATATGCATTAGCTGTTTCATCTTCAAGCCAGTACCTCTACTTTTCCTCTTCTCCTTTTTGCTGAACAGTTAACTCCTCCTTTGTTAACATCCAGCAGGGCAATTGTCTCAATTTTTTTATAAGAATGCTAAAACTAAAAGGAAGAGGACAACAGGAAAAAAAAGTGTTAAAATATCAGCCTTACCTAATATTTTGACTTCAAAGTTATTCCCTTCTGTTTCTAACACTGCAAAAGTGCCACACCTTGTTTAACACTGGGTGCATAAACTTGAGTATTTTAATTCAGCTCAGGAGTTTACTTTGAACATCCACTTATGGCACTTTAGTTTGCATAACAGAACTGTCTCAAAGCATGTGAACAGGGCTCTCTTCACATGAAACTGAACTGAAAACACACTCCAATCAATGGGTGCTCAGTGTGTATGACCTAACTGGGGCAAATCCAAAGTAAATGCTCAAAACCCACAGACAAGTCTGCTCTATAGGTCTGCTCCTACTGCACCATTTTTCTTGCTAATGTAGACATAGGCAGTGTGTAGCATTATGCAACTCCCTCTATTTTTTTATTATTTAAGGAATAAGATGTATTTGAAGTTAGGAATTTAAACAAGGCAGCACATGAGTGCTCTGTGACAGGGCTGGTTTCATGACAGGACAGTGCTGCCTCTTAAAACTTTTCCCATCTCTTACCCATCAGAATCAGTTGTTCGTGGGCCCTGCAGTAAGGTTCTTGCTTGGCTGACCAGCTGGGAACTCGATTTGGGATAAGCCAGCAGCTTTGGGTGACCACAGGAAGAATTTCACTGAGCCTAAAAATCTTCAGGATGCAGGGAGCAGGAAGCAGAGCATGTAAAAAATTGATGAGAGGTAGAAGAGGAGGAGATAAGACAACTTGTGAGTGAAGCAATAGGTTTCTGGCACCTATTGAGTAAGAATGTGTTACTTTCTGCAGGTCCCTGCTATGTCTATGGATGAGGGAACACTTTCCCAGTTCTTTTCCTGGCAGGTCTGGGCAAACCAGCAGGGTCACTTCTGGCTCAGGGCTGTAAACAGCATGTTGGCCCCCCTCCATATTATGCAGGTAGCTCGCAAGGCACTGTGTAATATTATGATCAGATAAATAGCTTTAATTCTTTGGGATCGTACAGCCATGCAAGAGACACAAGCAACATGAAGTATTAAATACACAGTGCCATAAGGCCTCCTGGCTTATGCTTTGAGCACTGACAGCAGGGAAGAAATCTGTCCCCTCTCATGTGAGGACACGAGCAGCAGCACAGAAACCCTGTTATCTCCTTCACACCACCAGAGCAGCTCCAGCTGGGCCTTAGACCTACTGAAGAATGCAAACTCGAGTTCATCTCTCAAAGACATTCTCATATGATTGACAGACATTAGTGTACTGGCACACCACAACTTTTATAGTGGCAGGGTCCAGAACTGTGCTTCAGGTCCAGAACTGTGCTGTTGATACTGCTGCCGAATTGCAGACTAATTTCTTCAAAGGCTGTCTAAGCAAATTTTTACGTAGGGGAAGTCTGCAGTAAGTTTTTCATCTTGTACAATCCAGGTAAGGGACTCTATTCTAGTTGTAGTCTCTGCTTCAAAATTGCAGCATGTATAAACCTGTCTCTGATTTAAATACAAAGCTGTGACTAAAATCCCCATAATTTGCTCAGCAATTTGCTGTTACTTGTTCACTGAAACAACGCGGTGCTCTTTAGGACTACTTCAGTTTTAGTTCTTGGGTGTTTTTCCTTCCTCCTTCCTCATTCTCTTGTTCTCTCCTGTATTTAATTTTTTTTTCAGTCATGTCAGAACACCAACAGTTTTAAATTACCTCTTTTGGTTATTTCAGATCATTACTAAGTGAACACTTATTCTGAATCAAGAGAGTAAATTCAGACTATTTTTTCAACAATAATTCAGCTTTCTCCTGAAATTATTGAAAGAAGTTGAAAAGTCCTTTGTGATTCTTCCTGTTTTTCAGAAGACTATTTTTACCAGTTTGTGGTGATCTGAAAGTGAAACCCTAGAAACTGTTGTCACAGTAAAACTGTACAGTGTAGATAGGAAACTACATCACAGAGGAAGAAATAAGCAACAACTTTTTAGTCCATGTTTGGAACCATGCTTCATCCTCATGGCCTTGTTCTGAAATAATTCAGCAGTATTAGCTGCAGCCAACAAAAATAGTTTTCTTCCGGAATCTACGTAAACACCTGAAATGTAGGAAGTGAAGGAAAAGCCATACTTTGTCTGTCCTAATGCCACTTCCAGCTTTTAGAAATGCCTTTTATCTATACCCCATGCCATCCTATGAAGTGGTCATCAGCACTAGTTGCATTACCAATGAGCTTAAAAGGACTGTAAACTAAGCTGCAATTAAATGAACATTTCTTTGTGCTGGGCTAAGGAACTCCTCTCACTCTCCTCTCATGCTGCTCTGGAACAGTGTTTGGCCCTTCCTTTTAAAGTAATGGTATAATGCTTTACCACCCATCCATTAAGCAGGAGAGCTGGAGTCAGTCCCCTCCGCCTGAGTGGTTCAACCTACAGGACCTGCAAGAGTGCCAAACTACAGGCAAGGCTGTTTTGCATGCCCTGAAGCCTTCTGTCTGAAGTTTGCCTTCCACTGCATGTAATTAAAAGATACTGAGCTAGGCAGGAAGGACAGGGAAATGAGCTCCAGCCTCCTGGTTTGGTATATCCATTTGAGGTATGCAGGGGACAGATGTGCATGGTTTTCTAGAACCCGATGCCCAGAATTTGAATACTAATTCTAAAGATTCATTAAGACTATGCAAAACAGATAGTGGCCTACCTCGGGCAGGGACACTGTGGCATCTCAGTGGCTTACTGTCAACACTGCACATGTAACATTTGTTACAGTGCACAGGAGTCTCACGCTTCCTTAATCTACTGACTGCAGCAGGCAGCTCTTATCATCATTAGGACAATAATTATCTGCTGTTCATTTCAAAGAAGTGGTGTTGTTCACCCATAAGACACTGAGTAGGAAACACCCTTCCAATGTTGTGTCCCAACTTATTGCTAGGAAGAAGAAACTCAGAGAGCATGATCAAGGTGCATTCTGCAGAGCCATCTCTCTGCTGTGTCTGCCTCCACACACACTTTCTAGGACCTTTTCTGCATCAGCACTTGTTAGACTGGTCCCTTGGCTGATCTGGGTGACGAACCTCATAGTAAACTATCTGCTTTTTCTGGTTTAGGTTTCTGCCAAGCAAGTAAATTCAATCAGATCGCAATTAATAGACCAGAGAGAGACGTGAGAGAAAGGAAAGCAGGACTTTTCCTGTTCAGCAGTGGGGAGCTGCTAGACTAATAAAAGCTGGCTTGTGTGCATGTCCTCTGTGTTTCCTATTATTTCATTTTTTTCTTTATAGAAGTTTGGTTTAACGAACTTCTACGTTGAGTTCAAAATGATAGTTCAGTCTCCTGTATCTACCCTGCACGGGAAGAATGTTTTGCTCAGTTTGATCTCACACATCATAAACTAAATCAGGCAGAAATAAGTCTGGTGCAGACCATGGTTATGAAGTGACACGGTTTTTCTTGCTTGCATTTCCTTTAAAAATATGATACTTCTAGTTAGCCAGAGCAACTTTATTTTGACAGATGACACAGTAGTGGCTGTATCACTTCAAATATACTTTCAGGTTCAGAGGAAAGCTCGTATTTCTTTTCTGCTAGGTGACTACACCACCAAATGCTTTCACAACCCAAAATTTCCCTGAGCATCTGCAGAGATTTACACAGATAGCATGTATACCTACACTAGAATTAATGTTTTGGGAGCTACAACCTCCCCCTCAATCGCCAGCCCACATCACATCTCTAGCCCTGCTTTAACCATTTCGAATGAGACTTAAGTATCTCATGTTTACATAAGCGCAGGAACCGTGTGTTTTGCAGTACGCTTCGTGCTGCAGGTGGAGCACAGGACATCACCCCAGTTCTCCTGGCACTGAGCTGGAAGGTTTTGCTCACCCTACCTGGTAGTGCCCGTGATGACACGTCACTCCCTCACAGTGCCACCACTGCCGTAGACACGGGTGATGTCCCCGGGCAGTGACTTCCCTGCACTCGGACGGGGCAACACGCGAGGGGCTGTGGAGATTCCCGAGCGGACACCCCTCCGGACACATGGTCACGGGGCACTGGATGCACACGCATCACCGGGCACTCACGGGACAATCACAAACAAAGTTCTCGAGCCCGGGACACGGACCCAAATCGGGGTCTTCCGCAGGCACCCCGGGCTTCTCCTTGCCCCGCTTCCACAGGCGGCCTGCCAGGACTGCACCCCGACCTCCTGCGGGGAAACCGAGCGGGGTCCCCCTCTGCGCCGGGACGGCCGGGTCTCGCCCCGGGCAGCTGCTGCGGGGCGCTTCCCGAGCTGCCCGGGCGGGACGGGTGGTGCCGGTGGCG
>VZTH01012708.1:22209-37302 GCA_013397815.1 Aleadryas rufinucha
ATCTCGCCCCCGCCGGCTCCGTTCCTCCCCCCCCCGCTCCACGAGCGGGGGAGCTGCAGTTCGCGGCCCCCGGTCGCGGAGGGTGGGCTCGGACGCACCGTGCCGGGACCGGGAGGTGTCACCCACGGCGGGTCAGGGGACTCACCCCTCGATATCCATTCTGGGACTGGGCGGGGCACTCCCGGGGCCGGGACTCCACGGGGCCCGCCGGTCTCTGCTGCCGCCTCTCGGTGCCGCCGGGACCGGCGAGCCGGGACTTCAGTCCGGGAGAACCGGCGGGTTCTCCTGCTGCGGAAATGTCGCCACGGCAGTTTACAGCCGAGTGGTTTAGAGGCTGAGAGAATTGGAGTTGCTCAGCCTGAAGAAGAGAAGGGTCCTTCCTAATCATAGCACCTTCCAGTGCCTAAAGGGGCTGCAGGAGAGATGGAGAGGGACTTCTTACAAGGGCAAGTAGTGATAGGACAAGGTAGAATGGCCTTAACCTTTAGGAAGTAGGTTTACAGTGGATATTAGAAGAAAATTCTTTACAGTGAGGGTGGTGAGGCACTGTCACAGGCTGCCCAGAGAAGCTGCAGATGCCCCATCCCTAATAGTGTTCAAGGACAAGGTTGGATGGGGCTCTGAGGCCCCATGGTCCAGTGGAAGGTGTCCCTGCCTATAGCAAGGGGGTTGGAATGAGGTGACCTTTAAGGTCTCCTCCAACCCAAACCATTCCATAACTCAGTAAAAGTAAGCCCAAGTGTTTAGGAATATTTTACTGTAATGGATGAAACACGCAGGGGTGTAGGGGAAGGAAGTCAGAAGACAGCAGGCGTCTCAGTGTGGTACAGTGCACTGAGCAGAGTATTCCCAAGTCCCAGGTTTTATTGGGAGATGGTGGAAGCTTTGCAATGAGACTTGGTGATGGAGGGAATAAAAGAGGTGAACAGACTCTGGTGAAAATTCCCCTGGTACAGTTTGCAGAGGTGGAAATCAGTGAATTGTATTGAAAGATTCTGAGCCAGAACACACCTGCACTGCTGGGTTTTCCTGGGTTTTATCAAAGGCTCCCAATTTAATGACTGGCAATAAAATTGGCCTGGGTCGCAAGAGGGAGGTGGGAAGTTCAGTGTGCAAGAAACCCACAGAACCCTCTTAATGGCAGAATGGGAAACAGGCAAATTACTGCCAAAGTCTTTGTAGATCGAGGATATTTTACTTCTTACTTCTATATCCTTGATTCCCTGCTACTTGTATTCCCTCGATTCACTTAGTTAATGTTGTTTTCTCTTTCGATGTTTATGCCCTTTTTTTAATGCACTGACTCAGTGTTTCCAGATGCAGATGTGTGTGGCTTTTCTTAAGAACTTGGGAAAAGCTTTTTTTCCCCAACTTCCTGACAGAAGACAAGCCAGTCAAGCCTGTTTTAAATGGTAATTTTATGAAACCTGGAACATTACTGTGCTTCATAACATCTGGCAGAAAGGTTACAGCTACACAACTCTGAGTCATATTAAGAAAACGGTTGTCTTAAGCAATTTGGGAAAAGTAGTATGTGGTCATGTAATTTAGGAATTTAAAAGAATATGTGTGCCTCTGAGCAGAATTATATTGCATTGGTGAATTTAATGTTATCACTTATTAACCTTAATGGCATGACTTGCCTCTTTTAAATTGTGGTCTGACATAGTTGCAGTGAATTTTGAAATATATTACCTAACTGTTTCATCTTAAGAGTTGAAAAAACAATACAGATTTTAGAAAATGCAATCAAATATTGTACATGTAATCAGTACAAATATATATCAATATTACCAGTCTTCTGCATAAATAGTTAGCATTACGCAGATATATGACCAGATAAAATGCAGCTACTTCTTTATTTAACTATCTTCAGCAATCTTTTTCTTAATTAATAGAAATTAATTGATTAATAATATTTCTTAATTAATTTCTAAAGAAGTATTAGTATTCACGCACATACTCATCTACCACTGCTACAGACGAGTTGAGTCAGGTTTATATGAAAATATAGAATTCCCTGGTGATAAAATGACATGCATAATATATCAGTTCACACTCATTTTATTTCCACCTTGCCCATTTTAAACTATGATTGTGGCTTGAAGAGTCACTGACAGGGTTTTTACATTGCACAGTTCAGAGGAGAAAACATCTCCCTGTGATTTGTTGTGTATCTTTTATCACTGTTTTCCCGGTTCTCAAAATTCCAGTTCAAAACATCGAGCTGTGCTCCCAGGAGACATCAGAAGTGAGATGACACTCTGTTTTCTTTCTCTTTCCATTCTCATTTTGATAAAGAAAACAGACTAGGCATGTTCTTCAAGCAAAGCCTTTATCCTGACTACAACGAAGTCAGTTATGATTCATCTGGAGGTGTTTCTCTCCCTTGACAATATAAAGGACTCTTTTAGATGGGCTTTGCTAATGCACTTTGCCTATGGCCTGTTGAATCTTGAAGCACTTTTTTGCCTGTCTAAAACAAGCTCAGGACTCTACTGTGCTGGCTGTAAAGGGTAGAGGCTGTAATGGAGTTTTGCATTTTCATTTACAGTCCAGTCCTAGTGCAGCTGGTTTGTGAGGAGGAGGGGGTTTCTAGAGTATCAGTGAAAGATATTTTGGCTTCTGTTTTGGTCTTGGCTTGTGGGCACTGGCTGGGCTAAGGGTCCTATGTGGTGTAAGTCTTTGAACTCCTTTCTGCAAGGATTGTAGGTCTGTCTTGCTCCAGGGCTAAGTCTGGTGAACATGAACATGATGGACAGGCTCTTTCTTACATGAAGCTCACTTGGTAAATAAAAACATAGTGTGTTTCCTAGGAAACACAACAGTGTGTGTTCCTAGTCCTAAATGTGTCCCCATACTGAATCCAGCAAAACCGTGTACTTCTACTCCTGCTGGTAGCCTCAGAGAGGCACAACATTGAATAGGCCACTATTTTTTCTTTTATTTTTCCCTAAAAAAGAGTCTCTGAAGTGTACAATGAGGAGCAGTAGCAGCAGCCCTGTGGCCATCAGGTTGCAGTAAGACTGAATTCCACTGAAGTGATCTCTGGACACGATGATCAAACAGGGTTTTTGATCAAACAGGGTTTTCTATGCAGAAGCATTGGTCTCTTCTACACCCTTTGGACGTTGCTTCCAACTTTTAAGAGGGAGGGAAAAGAAGAGGAGAGGGAAGGCGGCCGAAAACTCTATTCCCCTCCCTTTTCCCCAAAGTCATCTGATTTCCCGAAAATACAACCAGACCGGTGCGCTCCCCACAGCAACTTTAGCCAACAGGATTGTGCAACTCTTTCTGGGAATTCCTGCCGAGAACTTTCAAAGCCAGCATCTCACGCTAGAGGGAAGGCTGGGAAGCCGCATCCCACAGATAGAGGGTGCTGCGATATTGCGAATTAGAGCTCCCTTCCCCAGACCTCAGCTTTGGGTGCGTTTTGAAGAGGGTGTGCACAGGAAGAAAAAAGAGAGAAAGAAAAGAGAAAGGAAGAGAGAAGAAAACCAGACGTGACCTATGGAGAGAAGGTAAATATAGCAGGCGTTAGAAATGAGAAAGGAGGATATTCCCCAGTGTCTTTGTCTGACAGCTAGAAGAGTCAGGACAAGCTGCTCTCTAACCCCAGAGTCTTAGCATGATTTTTGAGGAGCCAGGAAGAATGGATTGGGTACCTCTGGGGGATGTGTTGCCTGTCTTAATTTGCTGTGCACCAGCATGGTGTCTGGATTCACTGATGGTCATAGAGGGAGAGTGTGAGCACTGGTGAGTACCAAGCAGGGATTTTGTCCATATTGATCTTAGCCTTCCTTCTTGATGCTTGGGTTTGCTCTGTGCAGGAAGGGACAGAGGTATAAACTTGCTTTTCAGGCAAAACCTTGATTTAGTCTCCCCAAGCTGGGGTTTTATGGTCTTTGACCTGCTTAGCAGATATGCAGACACACAGGCACCATTAACCAATCACAGTTTTTTGTCCCAGATCGTAACTCCAAAGTCCAATTCCTGAAGGTTTTCAGAAAGAAAGAACTGCTTTTTCCAGATGTGGTGAGTTAATAAATCTCAAGGTTTATTAGTAATTGCATTCTATAAATCATGTGTTATCCCTGTAAGACTCTACGGATTTTTAAATCTGAATGTATCTATAGCTGAAATAGCCTCCAGAACAGGGCAATGAGTAGGGAAGAGCACTTAGGATCCCTGTGTTCAGCTCCTGCAGCTTTACCAGTTCTTACAGAGATTGAGAGAAGCAGAGAGCATCACTGAGGTTGTACTCCTGTGTGAAAATCTACAGGAGAAAGACAAGCCCCACACAGCCACAGCACTGGTCCTTAAAACTCCAGAGCCAGGAGCTCTGCTGCATGCTATGTGTAGCCAAAGTCTAGCTTGTTCACTGGGGACTGTGCACATATGGAAATGGAGAACCCTACTGTAATGTCATCTTCCCTTCTCTTTTCTCAGGTTCCTTATCTTCTTCTGTCTCCCCTTCTGGGCTGACGCGGCCTCCATGTATGGAGAGATCTTGTCACCCAATTATCCTCAGGGGTATCCCAATGACGTGAACAAAACTTGGAAAATCCAGGTCCCTTCAGGATATGGTATTCACCTTTATTTCACACATCTGGATCTTGAACCATCACAGGACTGTGAATATGACTTTGTGAAGGTACTGTCTGTGTCCTCGAGTGATAAAAACTCCAGAAGGCAGGTTAGAGCGCAGAACAACAAAGCTGTGCACAAAGCTCAGGGCTGGAAGAGGAGTTAGGCACAGCCTTCCTGTTCTGAGCTACAAGGAGTCCAAATAACTGGGTGTATCTCCACTAGCAGTCATGAAATCAGTTCGAGTTTACTTTATAACCATGTGAGCATTGTCTGCCATCTGAGTGTCCCATTTATGCCCCCCATCCCGTGTTTCTCCTATATTCTTAGGAAAAGCCTTCTTAGCCATCACTGATACCTCCCTATTGCAGGGCATATTCCTAGCCATTGAAGTGTAGGTGTAGAAAGACTATTTGCTTAGGGAAATAGTTGTCTGTGCCTGAAATTATTTGAAATTAATTGATGAGTGGACATAGACGATTTATTGCAAACAGAAATTGATTGGAAAGGATGGAGGTTAAAACCAATCCATCTGTGTAGGGATAGTGGTCACTCAGATAAAGTGCTGTGGTCCCTTGCACCACAGTTTTCTTAAAACTAGCCCTGCTCCATGCTGTCCCGCAAGGCACAAAAGATTAAGCACTTCCACAGAAACAGGCAGAAACAAGATCATCTTATCCTGCCATAGCTCTGTGTGAAAAGGGGCAGTAAGGTCAAGTGCAGCACCAGGACATCTTTGAGGAGGACCAAGGTGGGACAGAAGGATGAGTGTGCTCTGTAATAGCCTGTGTCCTTTTGCAACAAAACATTGAGCCTGTTAGGCTGCTCTGTTCACTGTCATGGTTGGTTTTGCTGCTATGAAACAGCGTTGTTTTTCTTGTACAAGTGGGCCTGAAGAAAGGATGTTAACAGCAAACTGTGTGGATTAATTTGTATCTGAGAAATTAAGACAAGTATTTCACTGGGAAGTCAGTAGGAGGGAGGGCTCCTCATGTGTCTTACGAATATCATGAGACTGGTTGTCCAGGGGCTGCATTCAGCTGCAGCTTAGCACCTAAAAGCTGAAAGACTCAGATGTTGGTAATTCCACATGTTGCAGGAGCAAGGTGAAGTGTCTTTGAATTGTTCTGCAGATCCTGGCTGGTGGCTATGTTGAAGGCGTGCTTTGCGGGCAGAAGAAACCTCGTGCCCCTGGCTCCCGGATTGTGGAGGAATTTCATGTCCCTTACAACACCATCACTATGACATTCCAATCAGACTTTTCCAATGAGGAGCGTTTCACTGGTTTTGCTGCCTACTACGTTGCTGTGGGTAAGGTTAAAACAGCTTCCTCTGAATCTCTGTAGTGTCCAGGCTGGGAGGAAAGCTGACAGGAGGGTTTTCCGTACAGAAACGCCTTATTTAAAGAGATCCCAGCAGACAGAACTGCATTCCAGTATGGCCAGTACAAATACTGTCTTAGATATACCTTTTCCTTATTGTCCACTAGTGTTTGCTTCACTTTCTGCTGCCCTCAGGGCCCTCTCCTAATTTGGCTGATTCATCTTTTCAAACTTGCAGACTTGGATGAGTGCATTGAATTTGTGGATGAACCTTGCAGTCATTACTGTAATAATTATATTGGAGGTTACTTCTGTAGCTGTCCACCAGATTATTTCCTCTATGAAGATAACAAAACTTGTGGAGGTAAGAGATGTGCGTGAGCTGTGGTCAACGGCAAGAGTTAATTTAGGCCAAGTGAGATATTGCACTTGGGAGACTTTATCAACCTTCTCAGCCATTTGTGACAGGTATATTTTGGAGGGAAAAGCCCATCCCAGTGCAAACCTGAACTGCAGTAGACCGTGGTTTGGGGAATTTCTATTAACATATTCTTAACAATTTTATTTTTATTTCTGTGTCAAGAAAATTGAGAAACTACTACTAAATGACATTCTTTAAAGACTGTGATGGAGACCCTTCTAAGCATACTGCTATCTGTGAATCTTTAAATCTCTGACAAAACAGGGAAGTTCCATAAGGACACAAAAGTTGCCAAGGGCCTGCTTGGCTTGAATCAAAAAGTTGCAAGACCACAAACAGTGCATGTTGAAAGGAGTATAATATGAGGACCTGAGCATGAGGAAAGGAAGCCTAAATCGCAGGTGGAGGGTAAAAAGGAGTTAAGGTCCCTGGCTGACTGGATAGGGAGTGGCCCTGGCTTCAGTTTCTTGGGAAGATGCAATGTTGTGACATGGTTATTGCAGGTAGATGGGCAAACTGGGAATGTGGTGGAAGAGGGAGAGCTTGTCAAATGCACACATGGACCATTTCCTTTCTGAATCCTACTCGTGTTCCTTCCTTAATCCTAGTGAACTGCAGTGGAAATGTCTTCACTGAGCCAACAGGGGAGATTACCAGCCCCAACTATCCCAACCAGTACCCGGAGAACTCTCGGTGTGACTACCGAGTGGCTCTGAGCCCAGGCCACTTCGTGGTGCTGAGCATACGCAGCGGAGACTTCGATGTGGAACCAGCCGACTCCAACGGGACCTGCCACGACAGTTTAACAGTAGGTGTGCAGCTTAGGGAGCTTAGGAGTCAGGGTGCTCTGAATCTCCCATCAATCTCCTCATATTCCGAAGGCCTTGGGACTGCTTAACTTTATTTTCAATTATGTTGCCTTTTGAAATTTGTGGGAATACATTTGGATATGTATATATTGAGTGCGTATTTTAATAAAGCTCTCTCAATACATTTGGCATTTCTCATTTATTCTTGTTTGTTATTTTCTCAGATTGTCTCTGGAAAGCAGCGTTTTGGTCCCTATTGTGGCAGCAAATTCCCAGGTCCTCCTGAAATCAAAACCAGGAACAACATTCTTGACATAATCTTCCAGACAGACCACGGCACACAACACAAAGGCTGGAAAATACGCTACTATGGGGACCGTGAGTAAATGCTTGGGAATGTGTTCACTCTGCTGCTGAGTTAGGGACAGGGTTTGTCCCAGGTCACATTCATGGCACAACAGCATGTTAACATGTTCACAGCTGCTGGTATTGAGTAAGAGTATGCCTGCTTACTAGGGAAAAAAAACCACTGGGGAGAAAGAAGAGTAAATCTTGAACCAATTCATCACTGATTTCCACCTATCTTTTCAAAGCTGTAACCTGTCCCATGAGTGTCATCCCCAACTCTGTTCTTGACCCAAAGAAGGACAGGTATATCTTAAAGGACATTGTGAAGGTGACGTGTGTGGAAGGCTACGAAATTGTGAGGGTAAGTGAGATAAAAAAGCATATGTCCCCTCTGGCCTGCTCGGCAACATCTTGAGGCCATTCCCGTCAGGTGTCCTGAGTACCTTTGGGAGCTCAAAGTTTTCAACACAGCAGTAGTAAAAGGAAATCTCTTCCAGCAGTATTTTGAGGCCCCTCCACTACAGCACCTGTGTCAGAGGTATTTCAAGTCTAGAGACTTACATGGATCATATGTTCTTTTTCCTAGCAACGAGATAGCATCACAAGTTTTCTCTCCGGCTGTCAGGAAAATGGTGAATGGAGCAACTCCCATTTGAGATGTGTTCGTAAGTGACCTGTGCCTGTATTGTGGGAAGGGAATTGGAATGGAGTGTTTAAGCTCTAGATCCACTACATCTCCAGATTAGGAGGATGCTGAAAGACTGGGATGTGAGCATGCTGAAGGGACAGGGAAAGTGAGCCCCCATGACTGTACAGGGATTAGAGAAGCTGAGTGGTTCCCTATCATACAAAATAATCATATTGTTGAGTGAGGGTGCCCCTTTGATTGTATTTGATCCTTTTTGTTTCTTCTCTACAGCTGTGAACTGTGGTGATCCCCCTCCTGTTGACAATGCCCAAGCCTTGTACATCTCTGAACTCCGCGAGCCTCTGTACACAGCTGCTGTCCGGTATCAGTGTGAGGCACCCTACTACACCCTAGAAAACAAAGGGGATGGTGAGCATTGCCTCTGCTACACACTCATATTCCTTAGTTTAAAGGCCTAAGAAATGGTTCTGGCACCGTCATGGGGCCATACGGTCATAAGGTCAAGACTGGTGTGGGGTTGCAGGCGGTAGTTTTGTGGTGCCTCTTGTGTTTAATACACTCCAACAATGCTTGGGCTGTTGACTTTAAATGCATTAGCAAGTCCTCTCTCCATTTGCCTTGTGAGTGAACCATGGAGGTTTTTGCCACATGTAGCACAGAGTTCTGGTGGAAAAGTAAAGGACTCAAGAAAGCTGTTAGATGAGGTCTCTCTGAAAAAGGAATAGAAGCACCCTGGCGGGGAGATAACAGTAATGTTTACCAAGATGTGCTTGCTTTGGAAACGAGAAGGTTGATATATCATAAACAGTAGTGTTATTTACCCTCTGTTCATCTTGATTGTATCCTTATGGAACTCTTTTCTCTCTCGTGTTTTCCAAGTGATATACTGGTGCTCAGCCAGAGGAGAATGGGTCAATGAAGAGATGGGAACAACGCTACCAAAATGTGTCCCAGGTACTACCAAAAACTGTATGTGTATGCAACATAGGAAGAACACTGCTTCTTTTGTCTCTGTATTTTTCTTTTCTTAACTTCCAGCCAACAGGGAGAATTTTAAAACCTGTGTACTGTTCCTCCTCTTAGAGGAGGCAGCATGACTTGGCCTAGTTGTACATGATGCCTGTTCACTCCTTCAAATCCCCAGATCCTCATTGGCAAAGTACAAGATCCAGGTGGAGGAGATTCAACTGTCTTAAGAGTTCAGTCACAGCTCAGACAGTGACTTGGACTATACAAGTACACAGTGAAAAAGGCAAATTGTAAGATAAAGCTCAGGGAATTTACTACCCAAGAGGAGGCTACAAAGAATATGGAGCCATATTCTTCTCAGTGGGACACAGCAATAAAAGGCAATGACCAGCTCAAGTTGCAACAAAGGAAATTCTTGTTGTATTTCAGGAAAAATGCTCCCCCACAGTACTGGAACTATTGTCCAGAGAGGCTGGCTAATCACCACCCTGGGAGATGAGCAGAAATTACCTGTCAAAGCCCCTGAGTAACCTGGCTTTGGAGTTAGGAGGGCAGGGGGGAGGGCAGTTAAGGAGGAACAAGTTGAACTAGAGGCACCGAGAGGTACCTTCTAGCCTGAATCTTCCTATGATTGTGTGAAATTCTTTAACAAAGTCTGCTTCATGCAAGTTAGAAGCTATCTGCTGTCTACAGTTTCTTAATCTCTGATTTTCTGACTAAGGATTCAATGTAAACGAGGCAATGTGGTAAGAAAGCAATTTCCTAGCTATGTCAGAATGACCAGCCTTATTTATGTCCTTAGCATTAACATTCTGAAAATGTTACCGAACATTTTATTCAAAAAGCATGTAGCATCTCTGCACCCAGAAGATTCTCAGATAAGATCTACTACTGCTTAAGATTTTACATACTAATAGAATGGAGAGGAAAAATGGTAAAACATCAGTGACAAACCTGAACTCTTAACCTGAGACTATCTAGAGTTCACAAAAAAAAAAAGAAATTAAAATTTAAAGAGCAGTGTCATATTTCTAAGAAATCAAACAAGCATTTTTTCAAAGACAATCCCTTCATCTAAAGAGCATAATTCAGCAAAGGAAAAATGCTCACTAGAAGGCAATTAAGTTGTGAGCTTTGACATACCTGACACTGTCGGGGTGACAACTGCTTTCCAGAAAAGTGAATTTGAGAATGAGCATTTTCAGTCTAAATTGTGTGTTGATAGTAGTTTTGCTAGAATTTTCTTTGATTTCCCTGTAAATACTAATTGCAAGCTCTGTGGCATAAAATATAAACATGGTTACGCAGATTCAAAAATTATTTAGAGGACACAGGAAGGAGGAGACTGTGGGCTTTTTAGCAGTACCAAAGAAGCCCCTGTTTGTAACTGCTACTTCTCCCATCTGGTTCCTCTTTTTTTTCTTTTCTTTCTAGTCTGTGGGGTGCCTAGTAATCCCATCCGAGACACAGGAAGGATTTTTGGAGGCACCCGTGCAGAAAAGGGCAACTTTCCCTGGCAGGTGTATTTCAATGACCCCAGAGCAAGCGGTGTGCTCATCTCTGACAGATGGGTGATGACTGCAGCTCACGTGCTGGACGGGTATGACAAGCCCACCATGTACGCTGGGGTAATCAATGTTCGTAGAGAATCTCTGAAGTGGGAAGCCGAAAAGCTGATCCCAGAAGCTTCATTCATCCATCCTGATTGGAAGGAGGAGCCCACAGAAACCAGGATCGATTTTGATAATGATATTGCATTACTGAAGCTGAGAGATCCCGTGAAGATGGGTCCAAACATCTCACCCATCTGTCTTCCTGGTAAATCACCCGAATATGAGCTGCAAGAAGGGACTCTGGGCTACATTGCTGGATGGGGCCGGAGAGAGAAAGGAAGACTCCCTGCTGATCTTTGGAAGGCCCAGATTCCCGTGGTGAACATGGACAAGTGCCGATCTGTGAAACCAGACGGCTCCGATGATTCCGTTGTTTACATATTCACCGACAATATGATCTGTGCTGGTGGTGGCAAGGACAGCTGTCAGGGGGATAGTGGTGGAGCCTATGCCATCCAGGATCCTCTGAATGCCACCAGGTACTATGTCGCGGGGCTGATCTCCTGGGGGCCGAAATGTGGCACCTTTGGTCTTTACACCAAGGTGGTGCGTTACTTGGACTGGATTAGACAGACCATGAGCGAGCACGAGGATAAGGAAGCTTGGCAGAAATAGCTGTTTCTCCTTTCAGCACAGTCACCCTTTCTAAATGTGATGGCTGCATGTTTGGGCTAGCTGTGACCCTGTTCACTCTGGGTATATAACGGGCAGTATATAACACAATACAACTCATTGTGTCTATGCTGAGTAGAGAGTCAGGAGTATGGATCTGTTTCTCCCACTGCCATCATGTCTGGGAAGGGAAATTCTCTTTCTTCCATTCACAGTAGCGTAAAAGGAAGACATTATTCTGAATAAAGAGACTCCTTCTTCTTCCTTTCATTTTTTTCTATCCTGTTTTTTCCAACTTGGAGAAGACCTGACAGGGAGGTTTCAATGAAGACAAGAGAGAATAATTGTTGATTGCCAAGGAAGGTTCAGAGCCTGGTTTCTGATTTATGTATTTCCTGTACTGTTCAGAATATCTAACAGCATTAAAGAATGTCCAAACTGCCTTTTGTGCAATGTGCTATTGTGTCTGTAACGCCTTTCTTCTCCTCAGTCTAGACCTAGTTCTCCTTGAAAGTCCCTAAATCAAGTGTCTAATCATATTCTGACCCTGCCAGCTTTCATGAAGCTGGAACTTGTAGTACCTCACCTCTCTGCCTAAGAGTCCTTATAAAGTTCTTCTGAGATCGTTCCATCTCACTGATCAACCCTTACCAGCAATGAGGACTTCAAACTTCTGAATTAAGCTGAACAGAACAGACATTTTAAAAATAATTTTATTCACCTGTCCTCAGGCTTTATTTTTTTTTAATTTTATTGAGTTAGAAAAGAAATAAAGCTTGATTTTTCTCCCAAAACACTACCTTCTCTTGATTTAGGGAAGGAATATTACCTGACATGTGTTAGGGGTATTTTCTGCTCTGGAAGGTCCTATATCATTCACAGACATCCTTCCACTGAGATGATCAGGGAACTGGTACAGATGGCATATACTGAAAGACTGAATTTGTTCAGCTTGAAGAGGAGGAAGCTAAGAGGAGGATCTAACTGCTGTATTCAGATACCTATATTTCCAGCTGGGCTTTTTCCTGGGATGTGGGACAGCACTGGAAAAAGTGCCACAACAGGCTGGGGAATTTCTGTCCCTAGGTCTCTTGATAACTTACCCAGGCAAGGCCCTGAAGCTCTGAAGTTAGCCCCACTGTCAGCAGTGGATTGGACAGAGACATCTTCTTCCAGCCTAAGTCTTTCTGGGAGTTTAGGAAATGGTGAGGAGGATGTGTCTCCAGCTCTTGGGAGATTTCATATGGAATCTTGCACTCAGCTCAAGCACTTTCAGTTTTGTGTAACAAGCAAAACATTATTGGATTGTTGGATTAGTAACCAAGGATCTGATATCTTGTTTCTCTCAGTGACTCTTGAGAACACAGTCAGTTATTTTGCAGTAGAAAATCTAGTCAAGACAGTTCCAGAGAATACCCACCACACAAGAGAGGTCACCTTTTCTCTGAGCCAGCATAATTTTAGAGCTGCTGTCCTGCAGTTAAAGCTTTATTTCATATAGTATAAAAAAAAAATTCATCCTCAAATTCTGATCAGTAAAGGTTCCTGGGCTCTCTTCTCCATGAGATTGGTTGTTGTCTTCCCTGTTTTTGGAATGTGGCATCACACAGGCAAGTTATTTTTTCCTCCCTTGAAGCCACCTGGGCTTTCAGACTGGGTAATCTAATGGTAATTTTGGGACAGATAAGCAGCTGCCACAGGCCATTGCAGAACTGGAAACATTTTAGTGGTAGGTAAAGCAATCTCTATATAAAGTCCGTAAGTTGCTTTCAGCGGTGAGAAATACTCAGTTGTTAAAAACAAAGACAAAAAACTATAAAACATGTGGTTTATCCAGCAAGTATTTTAATATTCATAGAATCTCACTGATGCCAATGGGCTTCAGCACATTGTACTCAGCAGAAACCACCCCATCCTTCAAGGAAGTCTTCTTCCCTGCAACCTTCCCACAAAAGAGAGTACAAAAGTAGACTGCAGTAGTCTCATGATATCATCAGCATTTCAAACCATAATGTTTGCTGTCATGAGATTTCCTGATATGATTAAGGCTTCATCCATTTATAAGATTTGTATGAAGAACATCCACAAAGGCATCCCACAAGCTGCCAGTGGTACAATCAAACAGCATGGCAGCTTTCAGAAGTGCTCATGATGAAGGTTACATGCTTTGCGTGTTTGAAAAGCCTTTGGGACATCATCAAAAGCTTTGGATATGATTTGCTGTGACTGGAAATTGATAGGCTACCAATGATGCTTCAATTAGTAGGAGAGCAGTACCTAGGCCCTGTCCTCCTTTACTATGCCATTGATCCAGTCCGTGTAGCTGAGGATCTTGGTGTAGAAGCCATAGCCTGTGGCACAGCCGATTCCCCAAGAAACTATGCCAGTAGCCACCCAGCGACCACTTTCCCTGTCTAACACTGTGAAGATGCTCCCACTATCCCCCTGGCAGGTATCCTGCTTGCCTTCGAGGAAGCCAGCACAGAACATGTTCTCAGAGAAAACCATAGGGATACCTTTCTTATTACTGTCCAGCCAGCTCTGACACTTCTCTCGAGCAACTGTTGGTAGGCTCACGTACTTCAAATCATTTGAGATGCGGTTTTTATCCACACCAAAGCCGCTCACGTAGCCCATGTGCCCATGTGTGTAGAATGAGGTGTTGGTAGTATCTGGGAGACAGATGGGCAGTAGTGTAGGGCCCAGGGTTACTGGGTTTTTCAGCTCCAGCAGGGCTATGTCACCGTTGAAGTTGTGTTCATCTTTAGGGTTGTAATCTGGATGGATAAAGATCCTACGTACAGGGTGGTTACCCATCTTGTGGAGCTCGTCTACATTGGTGTGGCCGAGGAAAATGTCAGCCTCCTCTGCCAGCTGCTCCAGGCTCACATTGTTCCATACTCCTCCTTTGGGGAAGATGGTGTGGGCAGCGGTCAGGATCCAGCGATCACCCAGGAGTGCACCACCCCCACGTCCATTGATGCCAGTCAGAGCCTGCCAAGGAAAATTGCCTCTTCTTGCTGACTTGCCACCCAAGATCCGCTGGACTTCAATAATGGGATGGACCGGCTTCCCACACACTGTGGAGAAACACAAGAACATGACATCCTCTGTTGTCCTGGATTTTCTCTCTCTTTCCTCACCATCACTGTTTGATTTCACTTTATATTTACTTTCTGGATAGTCTTCCCTGACGTCCCTCACTGATACCATTATTCTCACTCCCCTCCCTGCATGTTGTCCCAGTTTTGTACTGGTTGTAAGCATGATTCAGTAAACACCAGACAAAATCAAAGCTTCTACTGACCTGGCAAGCAGGATGGAATTCTCTTCTGGCCATCTTGATCCAGCCAGGTTCCCTCAGGAGAACAGGTGAATCTGTCTGTAGGATGAGAGGGAAGGTAATGAGATGCAGGCCTGCAGCCATGAGGTGGGAGAATAGACTAGACTAGACTAGAATATTTTCAAGAGGTTCCTCGGCCCTTCCATCCCAAAGCATTCTTTCCTGGGAAAAGCTGCCTGTGGTAGGGTATGGAATGTTTCCATCTGTACATCTTGAAGCACCTCAGTTCCAGAAGAGCAGTAAAGCCCAGGCACTATTCCTGGATGTGATGGGTTGAGCCTGAGCTGATGGACAGCTCGTTTGACCAGTGGCGCTTTTCGAAATTTCCATATATAAAGGCTGGAGGGACAGGAAGTTCCTCTCTCTCTTTGGGGGCTGGCGTTCCAGCAGGAGGGGGGGGGAATGGCGGCCGACGTTTGC
>VZTH01012708.1:37494-50262 GCA_013397815.1 Aleadryas rufinucha
TGTTTACCCTTAAAAAAGGACTACCCCATGTTGTGGCCCATGTGATCCCATATCCATGGGAGAGGTGTTTTCCTGGTAACAGCTTTATTCCCGGGCGGGGGCTGTTGTACTGGGGCTGATACGGTTTTGGAAGACCACGAATTGCGAAGGAAACCTCTTTTCTCCTTACTCGGTAGAGAGATTCTTAAAATTGTGAATACTGACTAAGAATTACGTGATGTTATCCTTTGTGCTGGTTTAGGGAAGAAGA
The DNA here is from genome assembly GCA_013397815.1 of Aleadryas rufinucha. Lineage (NCBI taxonomy): Eukaryota > Metazoa > Chordata > Aves > Passeriformes > Aleadryas > Aleadryas rufinucha. Next base: position 37,745 of record VZTH01012708.1, read on the forward strand.
AAGGAGGAGGGGGGTGTGAGTAAAAAGAGGGATTTTGCTTTGATTTTCTTATTATTTTCTTTTCTCTTTTAATTCTGTTAATAAACTTTTCATTTTCTTTAAATTTGAGCCTGTTTTGCATTCCTCCAAATCTCCTATCTCACAAAAGATAAAGAGGTGAACTGAAACCACTACACTGGAGAAGAAAAGCTTGAAGGGCCATCTGCATGAAGTCTTATCTTCACCGAGTCCACAGGTGTATAGAGCACTGTTTGACCTTATTTATCCCAAAGAAGTGAGGGAAGTAGTAAAAGCATGGATTTTAGATTCAAGCTTCTGGTGTCGGTATTTTGCAGAGAGTAGGACAAGGTGGTTTGTTCCAGAAATGGGAACCATTTGAGTCAGATGAGTCAGTTACTGTACATGCTCAGTATCTATTTCTGAGCCTAAGCTGCAGGTCAGCTAAACTCACATGTCACCTCTCAACACAAACTCCACTACCTCCAACACTCTTGCTTTTATTAGAAAGTTTGTGCTGGGGACTAAAAATAATTTTTGTACAGTTTGTCTTAGCACTGAAGTAAATGCTTCTAAGAAAGTGTTTGCTGTTCTCTTTCAAAATTGACTAAATTATGATGACTTCCCATCAGAATTTGGCTGGAGCTGATATTTACTTGCTCCTGATTTTTTTTCTGATGAGACTGAGCTCTGATTCTATATCGAGGAGTTAAACTCAGATGCAAGAATAATCAAATTGAACAGTAGTAACAACTAAAAAAACTCTTCAGCTGCTTGCTCCTGGCCTCAATAATAGCCTGTCACCTTTCTCCAGCATGCAGCACAACCGTGTGTCCATGCTGGCAACTGTATCCAGAAAGTGATTCAGATTAAAAATCTGGGTTTTTTTGTTTTTTTGTTTTTTTTTTTGTGGAGGCTAAATGAACAGCCAAGGCAGGGAAATCATGAACTCCTTATGCTGTTCTTGGAATCAAAGGTCCTGCGTCATCAAGTAATGTCGCGGGTGTAAAAAGAAGGCATGTGAATGGTTTTGAATGATGACTTAATTTTTCTGACCTGCTGCATTAAAGTAGACTTTTCTGTAAGTACGTTATTTAGCTCTTAGATATCTCTGCAGCTGAGCAATATTCCAAAGAGCTAAACAGCATTTCAGTGGAGTGAAGTGTGTGTTTATTTATTTGCATCTGTAGCAACTTGGACTGATGCAGTGAGTTTTCTGAATTTTGGTGATTCCCAGACACCATGCCTCAAATTTCAGCGAAAGAATGAAATCCATTAGAAAAAAAATGAAATCCACTAGAAAAGAATGAACCATGACTACATCTGAGAGAATAAGACCTTCTGCAAAAGTTAAGGGGAGCATGGAAGAGGGATGTGATGGACTCTGGGAATGAAGCAGGGTGGGAATAGGCTGAGACAAGAAGACTCCAGAGATATGCTTCAGGTCAAGGAAAGACTGGAGAGTCTTCCCAGGAGGAAAGCATGAGCCCTAAGCCTGGGGAGAAGAGACAATTCTAACTGGAAACCTGAGAGGGCTTTTCAGGAACAGGTTTCAGCGTCTGTGTGGGATTAGGACTCACCACCTCCTGTTCCAGTGACAATGTGGTAATAGGGCTCATTGCACCGGTATGAGATCACTGACTGGTACTCGTTGTTTGCAGATTCATTAACGTAGCTGAATTCACCATTGGTCAGGTTTTTAGGGCTGCCACAGTTCACAACTACAATAAAGAAAAAAAAAGAAGACATGAATCAAAGACAGCCTGCCTGCAAGTCTGGGCACTGGGGCCATGACATGAAGCACCAGTTAGGACAGTGGGCAAAGAGAGGTTGCTCCAAAATAGATCCCAGTTTAGGATCTTTTGTTTTTACATGCTGCAGCATCATAGCAATTTTTGAGTGATATTTTATGCATTTTTGTAAAGGAGGAAAAACATTTGAATTTTTGCAAGCGGAAAAATGTGAAGCAATGGTGGACCTCCACAGGTCCTTCCAGACAGCACATCCATGAGGCTATGGCACGGACAAGTTGAGTCAGAGAGGTTGAGCCTCCCATGTTTCTGGAGGAGGAAAGCCACAGCAGAGGATGTTACCCCTGTTCTCAGATCACTCACTTTCACAGCGGGGCATAGGTTGGTGCCACGTGCCATCAGCCTGGCAGACAGCCGTGAAGGACACCAGCTTTCGGTCGCCCTACATGAGAAAGAAAAACACCTCTTGGTTGTACAGAGCCTTTCATTCCTTCCCTACATTAAAATATTATTCTGTGTGCCCATCTTTTCACTGCTGTCCAATATCTGCCCCTCTGCAGCCTGTCCCACTGGCTGTCTCCTCCCGCCTTCCCTCTACCCTGTATTTGCCACAGGCTACACATTCTTCATGGCAGGCCAGGATACCAGCAGCCAGCAACTATAAAACCATGACAAGTCAGAGGTGCTACCCAGCCCTGGCAATAGGATGGCAAGGGAGGCAGGTAACATCTTCTGCTTGGAGTCTGATTTCATATCCTTCCAAAGAGGCGTTCTTGTTTACCAGCTTTTCCTGGGATCTTTGTCTTTCATCTTCTACCAGGGCTGCATGAAAGAGTAACTGCATAAGGAAGAGAGCTAGGAAAAGAAAAACCACGAGAAGAAAGCTGAGAGAAGCAAAGAAGAAGCAGAAACTACTAGAGGTTGCCATGAGTGAAATCTCCAAAGGAGGTTTAAGCGAAAGGTGAAAGACACCAACTGAAGACAAAACAGAATATGGCTGAAGGGAGTGGAGAAAGGATCTCACCTCCATCAGGTTATACCCAGTCTTGCAGCTGACAACAAAATAGTCCTGAAATTGATACACAGGCTGCAGGTCTCTGATGATGGTAAACTGATCCCGTGGGACAGGCTGTTGGCACCGTATTTCTGTTAGAGAGTGGGACAGATTAAGCTGGGATTAGCAAACAGTGTCAATAGGCTGTAGCAGCCTCTGGGGGAGAAATCTCTTACTCTCAGAGGTGTAGTGGATCTTCCAGCCACGGCTGAACCCTGACTCATCGGTGAGGAAGAGTATGTCCACCTCATTGCTGTTGGTTTCAATGATGCCAGGTGGTTCCCTGCCACAGAATTCACCAATCTCTCTCCCTCGTGCATGGATCTGATGAGGAAAACATATCACAGGGACAGAAACATACATGCTTCTCTGCCTCAGGATGCCTGTTTCAATCCAGACCAAGTTTACCAGAGTGCCTATGATGGTGAATAGGGCTGGTTGTCTGACCCACCTTTGCTGGTACCTGCACTGACAGATCAGAACTACAGACTGACCTACCACAAACTCTGCTTCTCCCTTATCTGGGAATCAGAGCTATCAACCCCTGAGATTAAATCAAAGGGAGATTAAACTGAAAGGATGGGTTTTTTTTCTTCACTCATGGGGGCCTATGACCCAGAGCCTCTGACCTCAGGACAGTGGTAATTAAATGCACTGACAGAGACACAGGGGCTCAGTCCTTTGTGCTGGGGCATTCTGCTTGCACTGATCTCACATTTCTCATCTGAACAGTGGTGTCCCCACGATTCCTGTCCAGGTCTGGCAGCAGGGTTGGGAGGAGACTGCTAATCCCAGTACCTTGAGCTGGTCATAAGGACAGTGGACTTGCTGATGATCATCAATCTCAAAGGGTTCCAAGAACTTGAGGGTGATAGACAGGCCCTTCTGCAGACGGATGCTGTAGTTACACCGGAGGTCTTCGGGATAGGGCTGGGGGTACTCGGGGCTGCTCAGATACCCAGATGCCTCTGTGAACAACTCACTGCTGCACTCCACTGGTGAAGAGGAAGAAAGTAGAGGTCACATTGTGGGGCTGTGCCTTCTGCAGCCCCATCATCTGCTTCCTAAGTCACTTCTCCCACCCTTCCTGGATGAAGGGATCCTTCTCTGGAACCCTCTGATCTTTTAAAATTTCTCTTTACCTTTGCAGGAGTGGTGGTCACTCTGAAGCTGGTAGCCAACCCGGCAAGAACAGAAGTAGCCACCCACATAGTTGTGACAGAAGTGCTGGCACTGAGGCCTTTCATCGCTCTTGGCAGCACCGTTAGGGTCGCACTCATCCAGATCTGAAGACACAGGAAGTAAAGGGGCAAGGGGAGAAAAGTGTTAAACCTCCCTGCTCTAGACTGAAAGTACTTAGAGATCCACATCCTTGCCTAAAGCTTCTCTTTATCTGCCTGGCAAGGAGGAAAATTGGTTGGAGCCACACAGGCTTTTCCTTCTGCCTGCTGAGGATATTTCCTACTCACCCACAGCTTTGTAATAGGCCAGGAAGCCCCTGTAGGGAATCACTGTGCCATTGTCTTCATTGGAGAAATCAGAGTGAAATGCTAGGTGCATCTTGTTCCCCTTAGATACAAACTCCTTTCTTCCCGGGTGATTGCCTGTGATTGACCCAAGCCGGCCACAATATCTGCCCAAGTCCTTCTTGTCTGCTTTGATCTGTCAAAGTTAAGGTGAAATCAGTGTAGCCTCATAAGATTGAGTCTGCTCCATGAATTGATATTACCCAACCATGAGTTGTCAGTGCTTGCTCCTCCCATTTCTATCTTTAACTCCTTCCCCCTCCTTCGTGGGAAGCATCAGGGGGGGTCTGGTAGATGAAGAGCCACTGCATGTGGTGGCCACTGGATTCCCATCTCCAGGCACCCCTTGGCCCAGGTATCTATGCACGTACCTTAACATAGTCATAGAAGCAGGACTCAGATGGCTCCAGGTCAAAGTATTTAAAGGTCAGCTTCACCACATAGCCTTTTGGGACCTGGATATCCCAGCTGCTGATGTTATTGTTGGGATACGGCTTGGGGTAACTGGGGGATCTGATCTCCCCAAAAAGGGGAGACCTTCTTGGGACTGGACTGGAACCGATCACCCCAACAAAGAGGAAGGCCCATGGGAGACAAGGAACAAACCTGGGAACATGACAAATAAACGATGACATTGCACAAAATTAGGTCACTCAAAATCAGGGGAGACTTCACAACCGACTTGTGCACTGTCTAAAGGAATGCAAACACAGAAGGCCTAGTTGCAGGACCAACTCCTGGCTCGGATCACTCAGGAACAAGAAGGGCAGATGAAATGAAGACACTAGCACTAACAAGGTTCCAGCAAGCCATTGTGACCCAGCCAGAGAAATTAATCAACCTAGGAAGCAGTGGATGAATTCCCTGAGTAAGGTCTGCACATTCCCAGAAGTTGTAGGGCTGATTCTTACAGAATCAGGAGAAGTTTGGTCCCCCTTGGCCCTGGGCCAGCAGGTCATTTTGGGTTATCACTAGTTTAGGATCCTTGGCGAGGATCTGAAGATCTCAAGCTCGGTTTGCTGTGGAGCAATGCTGCTAGTGTCTCCTGGGCAGCCCTGTACCCAGTCATGCCTCCATCTCTGTACTCCAAAAGCTGGCACTCAAATTTTTTTTTCCCTCATTCTGCACATGTCCCCTGTTGCCCTCTTGTGTTCCTCCGAAACAAGCTCACTGCCCAGAGCAGCAGCTTAGCCCCGTTGACCTCTTCTCCTCCCTGGAAGGGTCTAAGCCCCGCGAACGCCCCCCCGCAAGGCTGTGCCGGCGCGTCCCCCTCCCCAGAGCCCCGACTCACATCTCCGTGCGCTCGCCNNNGGCGGGCGGGACGGGGGGAGGAGGAGGAGGAGGAGGGAGCGAGGGAGGCAGGAGCGGGGAATAGAAAGCCGGACTGCGAACTGTCGGGCACCGGACCAGGTCCGCACGCCGCCGCCTCTGCTGCCCTCTGCTGCCGAGCGCCGCAGCCCCGCTCCCCGAACACCGAGCCGGGGGTGCCCCGGGGGTGCCCCGGCCTGACCGCGCAGAGCCGAGCTCCCTCCTCTGGCCCAGGAGGCAGGAAAACGATTGCCAGAGACCCCTCCGAGGGCTTGGTCTGCAATCCAGAAGCTTCTCCGAGTTTGTTCCCCCCAAAAATGTCCTCCTAAGAAGTCCCCCCCAGTCCTTCTGGGCTGTTTTCTGGTACAGAAAGATGAGAAAATTTATAGTCTTTACAAGTTAATTTAAACTTTTAAAAATCAAGCTGTCAAAAAAGATAAGTTTTCTCAATTCTGACCTGCTGAAGAGCACTTCTGAGATTTTTTGAGGGGGGGGATGGGTACTGGGATCATCTTCAAGGAAAGCAAGAAACCTCAGGCACTTGAGTTAAACAGATATTAAGAAAAATGAAGAAGTCTACAGAATTAAAGGCATTCTGAGAACAAATCCCTTTTCAAGGACCCTTCTTGATGTTTCTTCTGCAAGCATTTTTAGGAGAAACAAGATAGATAGATAAGGCCCTCTATTTAATGGGGAAATGAGAAAATATAGCAACTTGAAAATCCCTTTCAGGCTTTTAACAACATAGTGCCCGAGACATATATTTGTGTCCCCAACATTATGAAGTTTAAAATTTCATGGCTTTTAGGCTTTGGTGTAAGAGATAAAACACCACTTAGTGTTTTTCCTTAGAATTATGAGTGGCTCCAGAGAGGTTAGGAAGTGTCTTGTATTGAAATCACAGGAAGTAATTCACAGCTACAAAAACATACTGAATGAAGATGAAAATAGTGTTAAAAAGAATGAAGAAAGTATCTTTGGGATATTTATGGAAGTGTACTAGAGAACCTGCTCATCAAGCATCTTTGAATTATCATCCAAAAAAGATCACATAAACATATAATTAATGCCACTGTAATAACACCATATGGCCCCACATATCAGATTTAAGATTAAACAGGGGACATTATCTCAGTACTTCCTGATGTCCAAGTATGTCCTCCGCATGATGAACACACTGGGCAGGCTCACTGCTGTGCTATGCCATGCCACAGTGGTTTCTTACTCAGAAACCACACCTGGAAAGTAGCTGGGATGTACTGGAAACTACCCTTGGAGAGATCTGTTAGGAGCAGGTCACTGGTGTGTACCCTGGCCCCTGGGGATCATTTGTAAGGAAGTGGATGATTTCACTGTGTCCTTGACAAGCACTCTCCTATCCAGGGGGCACTTACTGAGAGTGTCCTGCAACACTTTCAAAGCACATCTCCCGTGTCTTCATTTCCTTTTCCCATGCCAATAACATCACCTGGGACAATAGGAGAGTACTTCAGCTGGTGAAGCAGGGGTGGTTAGCTGGGGATACATCTATATTTCAGTCCTGCTCCAGTGCTCCCACTGGTGGCATTCCCCTTCAGATGCTCTGCGCAATCCTCTTCTTCATGTTAGGCTGGAGCCAGGAAATACCATGGTACCAGTTTTTCCTTGGAAGGATGTATGTGCCCATCTTTTCTTAGGGGCAGCATTCCTGTAGGACCATGGAATACATGTAGGAACACAGAATGCCCAAACTGTCACCTGTTTGCTGCCTGCTTGCCCTCAGCTGCATTACAAGTGGTCTGGACAAGAAATCCAGACAGTATCAGAGCAAAGTAAAGAAACTGTAGACCTTCAGCATGGTCAAAGATGCCAACAACCTCTCGTGGAGCAAGAACCTTTCTTTGAATACAGTGTCTTGCAGGAGGTCATTGGAAAGAAATCTGCTCTACAAACTCAGAAACTGTGAAATTATCCTCTGGCATGCGGACTAGATCCTCTCACACACAGAGAAGAAGGAGCTGGATACTTCATCCTCAAACCTGAAGCAAGGAGGACAGAGAAGCACGTCTGTTTGGCCTCCTAGAGCTACAGCACCTACCCTACAGCACAGCAGGGCTGCAGACCCAGGCTCACCTGCCAACACTGAGCTGCTTTCCCAGGGCACTCTACCTTCAACCCCCTTGGTTTGACTACCCAATGTACCCAATGGCTTGGTTTGAGCCTTCTAGGAACACTGCCATTGGGCTTGGCCTTCAGAGTCAGGCCTGTGCTATCCAGTGGCTCAGCACTCTTTCAGATAAATCATGCCGCTCCTGCAGCTCTGGCTGATAGGGAGAGGATGACAGAGACCAAAAGAAGGTTCAGAACTCTAAGAGTGGGTTTTTCCCTGGTATGAGATGGTGAGCAACAGCAGCATCTTGGCAGCTTGTTTCTGCGTCTTCTAAATCAAGGAGTAAAGCCAAGTGCAATACCCTGAGGGGTACACAGTTCTGCAGCACTAGCCACTCACCAATGTCACACCTCCTCCCACTTGTGTCCTCCCAATATCACACCTTTCCCCTGCCTTACGGTGGCATCCTCACTTCCCATAGACTCGTGTCTCAGCAATACAGTACTGCTGGGTAAAGTCACCATCTGACTTAGGCATCACACCTATAGCATGATTAAGAAAGAAAAAACTGAATTAATTATACTGGTAGTTACTACCTGAAGCCCTAGAATAGGTTGCAGTACTATCCCCTACGATTATCATTAGGGTGGACCACAACAAGTGAGTGTGATTCTTATCTATGGTTCTGGCACAATCAGATGCTTCCTGAAGAAGAGAGGCTGTCATGGATATATTACGGCTGGCAATGAGTCAGAAGCAATCTACTTGGCCTATCACCTCACAGGCTTGCAGGAAAATTATGTGGATGGCTGGCAGGCCAGTGGAAGAGTCTGGATAATCACCTGAAGGCAATAGCATCTGCCATCCAACCAGAATGTAGGCTCAGAAGAGGAGAGTTTGTACCAGCTTGTGGTGCAGGGCCTGGAATGAGCTGATTAGTTGCTTATCACACAGTCTGGAAGACACCAGCGTGGATGTGGTGAGGTGAGCTTGGTGCTGGGCATCAGAAGCAGCTCAGAGGGCGTTCTCATGACATGGAAGAGTGCAAAAAGGGAAAGAGTGGAACCAGCTCCAGCAGCTGTCAGTCAAAGCTCGGCCTTTTGCAACTTCATGATACAACAAAGATCATGTAGAGGTTCTGTATGACAGGAGTGATGGGTTGAGGAGGTCTGCACAGAGCAGACATGCTGGATGGCGTGGCTCTGACTGCTCACTGGATTTGGTTGTGGCACTCAGATTGTGGGTTGTGGATATTGACAGAGTGCTGCTGCCTCATTTGTCCTCAGATACAACCGTAAAGAGTCAGAGGTTGACGGTACAGGCACAGCTGCAGCTCCCCAACCCTTTGCTTATCACATGTTCTGGAGTAATGCTTTTCTCATGGCACTCATTTTTGCAGTTCCCTGAAAAGAAGCTCTCCAGAAAACACTATTTTTAAATGAGCTGCTGGCAGAAAAAAATGCATTTTTTCAGCTTAAAAAGGGCATATCTTTTCAAAATCTGGCAACCTCTTGGTTCTCTGTGGTGTCAGCAGCTGCACATTTTTGTGTACCCTGCCCTTCAACCTTTCACTGGGGGGCAACCACAAGCATTTTTCAGAAGTAACTGCCTGTGGACTCATGCCCGTCCCATCAGGTGTCACCATTAAAGAACACCTCTCTTTGTGGCACGGGTCTGGCTTTTCAGGGGACCTCCCCTCCTTTGGTTCTGCCCCTTGGTCTCCGATTGCAGATAGCTGTGAACCAGTGGAGCTACGATGGTCATGAGGAGACCCTGCCAAGAATGCCACAGGGATTGTTGGGGCTAGAGGTGGTGGCTATGGTTTCTTACCCCAGGAAGAGATCCTGACCCTTCTTCACCCATGGGACCTTCTCAGGAACGCAGAGAACATGGGGCTGGTTACTCCAGCCCCCACACTTCACACCATCACATGAGAATCCTAGGCTCTGAAGGACAAGTTCTGCTTTCTACCCATCCTCCTTGAGCATCCCAAGAGGCTGTGGCTGTCCCATCCCTGGAAGTGTTCAAGGTCAAGTTGGATGAGGCTTTAAGCAACTTGATGAAAGTGAAATGCATCACAGAATCACTTATACTGGAAAAGACCTCCAAGATCATCAAGTCCAACCTTCGACCAATCATCAACCTTTTTAACTAGACCATGGCACTAAGTGCCACGTCCAATCGTTTCGTGAACACTTCTGGGGATGGCAACTCCACCACCTCCCCAGGCAGCCCATTCCAATGCTTGAAAATGCTTTCCCTGAAGAAATTCTTCCTGAATTCCATGGCGGAGGGAAAGGAAAGGGGAGTCCTGGAACTAAATGATCTTTAACGTCCTTACAACCCATTCCATGATTCTATGATCCCAACATCCCGGGGAGAACGTAGCATCCCCAGAGGACCAGAAAAGACGGCAGGTGTCGGTGGCTGCAGGAGAAGGGGCAGCCTGAGCTACCCTTGCCCACTCGGGCACTGACCCCCCCATCCCCGGAGGGCATCGCGGGGTTTGGCCGCGGTGGAGGCGGCAGCAGGAGCGCGGGAGCTGCGGGGGCCGGGCCGGCAGTGGGGCAGCCCCCGCCCCGCTCCTCCCCGACCGCTCTTATTCTGAAAGGAGCCTCCGCGCAGCCGGCGGCCCGGTGCCCTCCCCGCTCCCCGCCTCCCGCTCCCCGCCGGCCCGGCCCCGCCGTGACCCCCGGCCGCTGCTGGGCGGTGGGCGAGGCTCAAGAAAACACGCTGCTACGGGGGGGCTCGGCTCGCTCGGGTCTTGTTTCTTTTTCTTTCTCGCACTGGGGAGCGAGGGTCCCGTCCGGGCATCTCTGCGGGGAGCGCTCACTTCACCTTCTGGAAAACCTGGACGCAGACCTCATCTTCAGCAGTCATGCGCTGGGAAAAGGGGGGCGAAAGAGGAGTTTAGGTTGGATCCCCTCCTGTCTCTCCCCAGTTCTGCCGACCCTCCCACTTCTGGCTGGAGCCTCACAGGCTGATGCACAGCCGACCCTCCCAAAGCCCCAGCAGGTCCGGCTGCAGGGCAGGGAAGAGGCATCGCCTTTGTTGAACTGTTTGAGTTTAACTTTTAAACTCTGGAGGCGGATGTTTATGTGAAGCGGTGGCTGCCCCCGCAGAGCCGGGGATGAAGTCCGAGAGAAGGTGGAAGGAAACTGCAGGGCTGGCTCAGAGCCCACAGCACCCACACTGTGTCCCCCCCACTAGCTGTGGTAGGGATTTTGCAAGCTGCACTGGGCCCTTCCTCACCAGATGCAGCCGGTCCCCCTCCAACCAGTGCCTCCAGCCTCGGTTCCTCTTCTCTCCTAGCTGCACACACACCAGCTGATCCCCCTCCCAGGAGACGGTTGTCTGAAAGAAAGGAGAGTGGAAGACATGGTCCTGAGACAAGGGGATCAGGCCAATACATGTTTCCAGCGATGACACTAGCTGCTCCTCTTGGACACAATTTCAAATGCAATCCCTGATCTGGTGTCTCTTTAGGGGCTGCTTGGGACTGATGGTCTTTGTGGGAGGTGAATGACCCTCTGGCTTCCAAGTGCAACAACAGAGTTCTGCCAAGTGGGCTGACATTCTATCTTTTCAGGACTTTGCTCCAGAGCATAATATCCTCTGGGTCCCAGAGTACTGGTTTCTGGCTCTTTGCTGCTCATTCTCGTTGCAGTGAGTGATTTACTCATAGAACCACTTACTCTGGGACCTGCAGGGGCATGCCATCTTTGGGCTGGGTTCTCACCTGGTTATTGAGTGAAAAGCTGAGCAAGTCCCTGAACCTCTTAGCACACCCCAGTTCCCTGGGAAACTGCACTGCTTGGGTTTCTCACCTGGCACTTGCGCCCATCCACGGGTCCCAGGTCTTCCTCAAACTGGACTCCCACATCAAAATCCATAACATAGTCCCGCAGGGAAGTGATGGTGCGGATGACCATGTGATCTCCCGTGTGGATAATCTCTTTGTCCGGCTTCAGTAGGCAGACTAGCTTTCGGAGAACCACGTTGATATCTGGAAAATAAAAGAGAGGGGAGATGTACGGACGACTTGGGCCCGCCCCTCCTCCAGCAGAGCTCCTCCACTCTTTTAGCCAGGGAGCATCAGCCATGGTACCTCCTTTCCACTACCACCACAGCGCAAAAGTGATGGTAGCAGACAGAAGGACCAGAGAGTTCCCAACTCCCTTCCTCTTTCCCCTTTCCGACTCAACTTTTTGGATACACACAACGAAAATAAACGGGAGGAGGGAGCGTGATGGGGAGGGGAGCGTTACCTAAAGCCCGCAGGTAATTGTCCATGTTCTCCTGGGACACGAAGCGGTAATAGCCGGTGAGGTTGGGAGGCATCCCGGGGCAGAGGGACGGGGCGGACGGCGCGGAGGAAACAGTGCAAGCAGCCGGGCAGCTGGGACCAAACTGGCTCGCCGGGCGGGCCGGTCGCTCTCCCGCGGTGCGGGGAGCGCTGCGGGGCGGCCCGATCCCCGCGCCCCCCGCCGCAGTAAGAGTCCCCGCGCCGGCGGGCGCGGAAAGGGCCGGGACGGCCCCTGCTCCAGCATCTCCGCCTCGGCTGGGCAGGACGTAGGGACGGCGGGTCACCTCCTCACCCTCCGCCCTCCTCGGGGGCTGCTCGTATTAAACTCTGGGCTTCCAACCAGCCGCAAGGAACCCTCCCTCTCTGGCCCTTCCTCACACCGTGACGCCGGTGCCTGCGAGCTTCGTCGGAGCAGTGCCCCGGCCTGCGCTCCCCACGGCGCGGACACCCCGTCGAGGAGAGGCGGCGGCAGGCCAGCCGCCCCGCC